>JAVTVY010031820.1:0-128500 GCA_036873755.1 Hanleya hanleyi
CATAAATGTTCCTACAGATCTGTTACACGAAGACCATCCAGTGAGTGACATCTATTGGCGCCATTGGCCCATGATCCGGCACTGTTTCTACCGTCATCGCCCTATTCAAGATATCTACAATTTCCGACTGACCGACCTCGCCCGTCTACGTGGCTACGTAGAAGCCATCTTCAAAGATCAAACTACGGCCTTCAAATTGAATCTGGTGTTTGGTTATGTGCTGCAGCATAAAGAGACAGTCCAAGTCCGATATATTTACCCGAGCAGTAACATCCGGGTATTTGACCAACCGTTTACCATCATTAACCGGGCGTCGCTAGAGGCGATGCTGGAGAAACTGGACACCGTGGATCCCTTGGAATGGGCCCAACAACAACACCCCAACACACACTGGGTCGTAGAGTGGGTGACCAATGCCACGATTTTTGTTACCAAGCTGACCGACCACCCCCATCGGCTGAATGCGTCACTCATGCACTGATGAATACCATAACATGCCGTACATACTCTATATGTCTACATGCTGATCGTTGACGGTACGGAGGTGACCGAAGAGACACGGAGGTGACCGAAAATGTTACGGGGGTCACCGAAGAGACACGGAGATCCATCCGGGTTTACACGGGAACAGCCGGGTAGTTACGGAGGTGACCGAAGAGACACGGATGTGACCGAAGATGTCACGGAGGTGCCCGAAGAGACACAGAGGTTACCGAAGATGTCACGGCTCGGCCCTCGACTTGGGGATAGTTGAACTGAGTGTGCTAAAAATAGATCACCAGCTAGCGTGCTATAAAAGGGAAGCGGCCTGGCCGTTTCATCAGACACTCTGTCAACCACCAAGAAGTTCACTTGCACAACTTGCCAGAAGCAGTTTACTCGTCTGCACGACTTGCACCGCCACAAGGCCTCCACCCACAACGATGCACTTGTATAACCTGCGCACGGTCATTTAATCGGAAGGATCATTTACTGCGCCACGAACGCTCATTCCACGAGGGCGCGACGGAACACTGTAAGGATTGTGGTCAACTCTTCAAACGACGCAGTCAGTTAAGACGCCATCAGCGTTTGATTCATACCCCATCTCTACGGTTTGGGCGACAACTTTCCACTGAAGAGGAGCCGCGGAAGGTCAGACCCAGTGAAGATGAGCCCGGGGAGACTAACGCCACTGGTGAGGCGATGACGGAGAGCCCGCCTATACCCACAGTTCAAAAGAGCCTGGATATCCAGCCGGACCCCACCGTTACGGTTTCGAGTCATACGCCTGACAACATCGAACATTTTCTGGACGAGCCCTTCTGGGCCTTGAGGGAGACTAGCCTGCGTGCTAATCAAGCCACCCAGACTAAATAAAGTTATTATTATTATTATTATTATTATTATATTATAAATGTTCCTAGCGATCTGTTACAGGACGCCCATCCAGTGAGTGACATCTATCGGCGCCATTGGTCCATGATACGGCAATGTTTCAACCGTCATCGCCCTATTCAAGATATCTACAATTTCCGACTGATCGATCTCGCCCGTCTACGTAGCTACGTGGAAGCCATCTTCAACGACCAAACTACGGCCTTCAGATTGAATCTGGCGTTTGGTTATGTGCTGCAGCATAAGGAGACAGTCCAAGTCCGATACTTTTACCCGAGCAGGAACATCCAGGTATTTGACCAACCGTTTACCATCATTAACCGAGTGTCGCTAGAACCGATGCTGGAGAAACTGGACACCGTGGATCCCTTGGAATGGGCCCAACAACAACGCCCCAACACCAAGTGGACAGTGGAGAAGGTGACCAATGTTACGTTTTTCGTTACCAAGCTGACCGACCACCTCATCGGCTGAATGCTTCACCCATGCACTGATGAATACCATAACATGCCGTACATACTCTATATGTCTACATGCTGATCGTTGACTTGAGCTCAGTAAACACTTGTACCTGATGTGACGGTGCGTTAAATAATAAAACATGGTGTTTGATATTTCAATTTGTTTTGCTGTGAACATACCAAACATGCCCGTGGCGGCTCCCCCAGCCTGGGTATGATGTAACATTGGGGATAATAAACTGTATGAACATTGCTGAACATTGTTATTCACGACAACGGCTATCCGATTGTACAATACAGAACATATATTGTATAATACAGGATATATGGTACAATACAGGACAGATATGGTATAATACAGCACAGATTTGGTATAATACAGGACATATACCGTATAATACAGGACAGATTTGGTATAATACAGAACATATATTGTATAATACAGCACAGATTTGGTATAATACAGGACAGATACTGTATAATACAGCACAGATACTGTATAATACAGCACAGATTTGGTATAATACAGAACATATATTGTATAATACAGGACAAATATGGTACAATACAGGACAGATTTGCTATAATACAAGACAGATATTGTATAGCACGGGACAGATATTGCATAATACAGCACAGATATTGCATAATACAGCACAGATATTGCATAATACAGCACAGATATGGTGTAATTCAGGACAGATATGGTATAATACAGCACAGATATGGTATAATAGAGGGCAAATATTGTATAATACAGCACAGATTTGGTATAATACAGGACATATATGGTACAATACAGGACAGATATGGTATAATGCAGCACAGATATGGTATAATAGAGCAGAAATATTGTATAATACAGAGCAGATATGGTATAATACAGGACATATATGGTACAATACAGGACAGATACTGTATAATACAGGACAGATTTGGTATAATACAGAACATATATTGCAGAATACTGGACAGATATTGTATAATACAGCACAGATATGGTATAACACAGGACAGATATTGTATAATACAGCACAGATTTGGTATAATACAGCACAGATTTGGCATAATACAGGACAGATACTGTATAATACAGGGCAGATTTGGTATAATACAGGACATATATGGTATAATAGAGAACAAATATGGTACAATACAAGACAGATTTGGTATAATACAGGACAGATATTGTATAACATAGGACAGGTATGGTATAATACAGGACATATATGGTATAATGCAGGACAGATGTGGTTTAACACAACAAAGATGTGGTATAATGTGTGACAGATATGGATGGTCCATCTCTACACCAAATACCTTCCTTCACTGCCCCAAAGTGCCCACTTTCGCTACTACTCCTACTGATGACGTCACAGATGACGTGAACATCCCTCAAATCGGGATGTACACCCCGAGAGCTACACCTCCCACGACACAATCGGACTAAGGATGGTCCCTCTCTACCCCAAACACACCCCCAAAATGGCCACTTTACTTACTACACCCAACTGCGCATGCGCAGATTGACGCGACTTGCACTTAAAAACACGCCATTCTGACTCTACCCCACACAAGCTTCACTTTGACACCTACCACAACCCATTTGGACCCATAGTGGTCCATCTCTACCCCAAACACACCCCCCACATACCCCCCAACATGCCTGCTTTCTATACTACGGCCAGACTGCGCATGCGCAGACTATTGCACACGGACGAACCATTAGTCGATACATTACAAACTCCACGAGAGCTTCAAAATAAGACCTCATACGACACCATAGGACCATTAGGGGCTCACCTAGACCCCAAAACGTTCACCCCGTATGGACCTATACCTCCATAGCCATGCAGTATAGGCCTATGGGCCTACCCAGGCCTCGGTGAGCTTTTTCCAAAAATTTCACCGTTTCGCTCTGGGACCCTTCCCATCGTGTTCTCAATGACGAGACGAGAAAAACAAGATCCCACAACCCATATCACAATGAACGTGTGTGAATTTCCCAGGATGGACCTATATCCCCATAGCCAGTATGGAGCTATATGGGCTATATGGTACTTTTCCAAAAATTTCATCGTTTCGCTCCGGGACCCTTCCCATCGTGTTCTAAATGACGAGACGTGAAAAACAAATCCAAGCAACCCATATCACAATGAACGTATGTGAATTTCCCAGGTTGAACCTATACCCCCATATAGCCAGCCTATAGGCCTATATACAGACCTCGGTGACTTTTCCCAAAAATTTCACCGATTCGCTCCGGGACCCTTCCCATTGTCATTTTCTTGGCGAAACGAGAAAAACGAGACCCCACAAGCCATAGTAAAGCACACGAAAAAAATTGACCATCCCCATACCCCATACAGGGATTTTCCCTTATATTGTATAATACAGACCCCTATTGTAGGGGTAAAGTCCGTGTTCCGCTTTTTATAGTTTCGGGAAAAAATCCTAATTTTACATGCACCCACCCCATTGACTTGATAGGCAGGCCCCGATAAGCCCGGGGACCGATATTAGCCCGTTTGGCTAGAGGTGATAGGGGTTTTCCCCTATTTTAGGGGTAAAGTCCGTGTTCCGCTTTTTATAGTTTCGGGGAAAAATCCTAATTTAACGTGCACCCACCCCGTTGACTTGATAGGCAGGCCCCGATAAGCCCGGGACCGATATTAGCCCTTTTGGCTAGAGTTGATAGGAGTTTTCCCCTATTTTAGGGGTGAAGTCCGTGTTCCGCTTTTTATATTTTCGGGGAAATATCCTAATTTTACATGTACCCACCCCAATGACTTGATAGGCAGGCCCCGATAAGCCCGGGGACCGATATTAGCCCTTTTGGCTAGGGTTGATAGGGGTTTTCCCCTAATTTAGGGTAAAGTCCGTGTTTCGCTTTTTATACTTTCGGGAAAAAATCCTAATTTTACATGCACCCACCCCATCGGATGCCCCTTCACGAATGCTTCACATTGATACCTCATACGACCCCATCGGTACACTAGGGACCCCTCTCGCCCCTGAAGATTGCCGGAGATTGCCGGAGAATTTGATCACCCACGACATTGTGGGAAAACCCCACTGAGACTACTTTCTGTCCGCGGAGGAATACAAAAGTTACAGGTTGCCGGAACTAGTTTTGACCTCCACGTGCCCTTGAGCTGGTGGCGCTCCCCTGGCGCCCCAGAGGTGAAAGGCGATGGGGCGTGCCCTATACCTTTAACCTGGAAAAAAGGGAACCAAGAGTTACCTCCCTGGAAAAGGGACGTCGAAATGCTCCCTCCCTACTACTCCCCTGCAGGGATAAATGGAGCGCAGCGCAAAGCAGCCTGGCAGTCCTCGGTGTAACACTATGTGGACTAGCTATGTGGGCGTTATGAGATGGTGTGATGAGGAACGTTCTTTGCCTACCACTGACGTCAGAAAGAAATCCCTCATAGTTACATGTACTACCCACAGCAGATATATTGTAGAACCATTCGTAACTGGCAACTTCTCGCGAATCTCCCGAAGTAGTTATCCCAAGAATGACACGGACACAATATTGTTGTGTTGACCGGAACCATATCTCACGCAAATGTTTGCATTCGCAATGGTAATACGAAGCTGCGCATCTGAAAACCCCTCGGCTCTGGGCGCCAGCCATTCATAATGTATTCAATTTAAAACAAGACTTCAGGAACACCAAGCAGTCAAGTAACAAATATACAGATTATGAAAATTTTTGCCATTAGAAATGGCCTCAAACGTTTCCGTCCAATCAGAGAAACCGGTATTCATTACATAAGTCTGTTGATGCATCGACGATGTATACCAAATTTTACATCGAACATTTGAAAATTATCTGAGATAGAGATCCCTAATGATTTCGCATAAATTAAAGATGGCTGCCCATCCTTCCCACCACTCAGAGAAACTGATGTGGTTATTCATTGCAAGTCTCTTGATACATAGATTCTGTATACCAAGTTTCATATAGAACACTGAAATGGTATCAAAGATAAACATCATTAAAGATTTTGCATAAATTAAAGATGGCCACCAAGGTTTCCGCCCAAGCAGAAAAACCAGAACTGTCTATTGATACATCGATGATGTATACCAAATTTTACATTGAGCACTTGAACCGTATCAGAGATATAGATCATTAATGATTTCGCATAAATTAAAGATGGCCGCCCATCCTTCCCGCCACTCAGAGGAACCGATGTGGTTATTCATTGCAAGTCTCTTGATACATCGATGCTGGATACCAAGTTTCATATAGAACACTGAAATGGTATCAAAGATATATATCATTGAAGATTTTGCATAAATTAAAGATGGCCGCCAAGGTTCCGCCCAATCAGAAACGCCAGAACTGTCATTTATCGTAGTCTATTGATGCTTCGATGATATATACCAAATTTTACATCGAGCACTCGAACAGTATCAGAGATAGAGATCATTAATGATTTTGCATAAATTAATGATGGCCGCCCATCCTTCCCACCACTCAGAGGAACTGATGTGGCTATACATTGCAGATCTCTTGATACATCGATGCTGTATACCAAGTTTCGTATAGAACACTTGAATGGTATCAGAGATATATATCATTGAAGATTTTGCATAAATTAAAGATGGCCGCCAAGGTTTTCACCGAATCAGGGAAACTGGTTTGGTCATTCCTTTGAAGTTTCTTGATGCATCGATGATCTATACCAAGTTTCACACTGAACAGAGAAATGGTACCTAAGATACACAAGATTAATGATTTCGCATAAATTAAATATGGCCGCCAAAGTTTCCAACCAATGAGGTCCAGATTCAATAGGGTTCTGGGTCATGAGCATATGGATGTGCAGTGCAAGTTTGGGGTGCCTAGGGTAAGTCGTTCTAAAGATATCTTGGTAACAAGAAACCTGTGATGGTTTCGCATAAATTAAAGATGGCCGCCAAAGTTTCTAACCAATCAGGTCCAGATTCAATAGGGTTCTGGGTCACAAGCATACGGATGTGCACTGCAAGTTTGGTGTGCCTAGGGTAAGTCGTTCTGAAGATATCTTGGTAACGAGAAAGGTGTGACGGACAGACGGACGGACGGACAGACGGACAGACGGCCAGACGGACAGACGTACATGACGACGACAATACCCTTCGGCCAAATTTTGGCCGAGGGGTAAAAACGAGTTCTTTCAGTACAATAAAATTCCCTTTATTTCCCTTAACAATGGGTTGTTGGAATAATTAGATTCCTTGGTGGTGATTTCAGGATATACAATTTATGGATCCTCGTGAGTGACACGGCTTTTCCGGCGTACCACATCTGGCGAGTTCTGAGAAATTCATGCCATGACTCCCAGAGAGTATATCGGCTGTCTTCGTAGATTTCCGATCTGAAGTTCCGAATGTCAGAGAGTCATATCATGGATTTCCTATGAATCGCCGTATGTGGTTCGCCGGAAAAACCGAGTCACTCACGGGAATTTACAAATTTTATATCGTGAAATCATTAGAACGATGTCCAATTGATTGTCAGATTATTTTAACAGCTCATTTTCGGGGATTCTGAAATAAATGATTTCGACTATCCAGAATTCAAACTCGAATGTGATATATATCGTTTTTAGTCCATGTCCTTCAAGGGATATAGGCTATTCAGTTTATCCCCGAGATGTAGCGAATGTAAATAGAAGGTGCTATATGCAAAAGAATGCGGTCGTCTGCATGCGCTTGTTTTCTACAATGAATCTCCAGTAACAACGTATTACGTGTATGGTGTTACATGACGGTCGCGTCTAAGTGTCGCGTGGTCCCAAATTGTCGAGAGAATCTTTGTATGCTGAATAGTAGAATTGCCCATTGGTTATGTAATGTGGACAGATCGTCGTTTGACACGTAAATCTCATATTAGCATGGCGTAGATAAAAGATAACAACTTAGGTCGTTGCTTTGTCATTTCGATTTCGCGGCTTTTCACCAGTATCCGAAAATAGGCATGCGTGTGACTATAAAAGCCGGTTTCAGAAGTAGAATTGTCACATTTTGATCCGAACACCGACGCGTTCAACCGTTACTCTGAGCGTTGAAGTTCTACCACCGTAAACATGGTAAGTTTTACGCTATTGACCTGTCTTTATATTTCAACAACTCAAAAATATCTATCTCGGTGAACTATGATGTTATATTGGGAATGTAAGTCTTACATTGAAGGAAAGCTATGGGCTCTCGTTTAGTCTGAAACGGAGTGCAAACGATAATCGATATACCAGATTCCCGCGTTTCAGGCGTCTGCATCAACCGAATCGCCATAGACCTTGTCTAGCTCCACCAAAGGCCATAATACGAAATGCAGTTGATGGATGTAAACCAGTTTGGTAATGGGCCTAAAACAGGTTCGGTTGAATACCTTCGATGCGGTACTATACCGAAGTTGGGGTACAGTTAATGCTATATCTCAATTAAGGTTTAGGCCTATATTAATTTTAGTTTCGAAAATTTATGCACTTATTCAGACCTCTGTACAAACCGCAAGGGCATGGACCAGTTCACGACATTATATACCATACATTATTACTCTATTGGTCATTTTCAGCAAATTATAACCAATGCACAGATAGACTACACACTTTGATATTTTTCAGAATGATAAATCTCTTTAATTTAATATTTAATCTCTCCAGCACTGGGATAAAGATTGCAAATGAAGGCATGCTTTTATGTTGTGAACATGTGTAAATATCGGGGATGTAGATGCAGTGACTAGTTTACAAATTGAATTCAAATGTCCCGCACATCACAAATTCTGCTAGCATGGCAGTGTCAGAAATATAGACAGAGGACGGTTTCTAGATGTGCATATGCTAGCAGTCATTTTGTTTTTGCCATAGCTTATTATACTAAAGTTATATCCCTGTAATTTGCACGAGACCAGTAGTCGGAAGAATGTAGCAATATACAGTATAAATTTGTATGTTACATGTAAGTATCCATGAACATGTATATTTAAGACCTATTCCATTGTGAAAAGAAATAGACGATGAAATTAAAATATGTATTCCGTCTGTGTAACGATAATAATTTGCTAAAAAATGACCAAGATAGTAAGGCCAGATATGTGATGTATTGATCCAAGCCCTCTGGGATTTGACCAGATGTTCGAATTACTGCATAAATATGCGAAAACTAAAATTGATATTGCCGTACACCTCGATTGGAGTATGGCACTATAAACCTCAAATGAGGTACTGTACCGCAACTTGTTTGTACCCCGAGGTATTCAACCTAACCTGTAAAACCTGATGACGTTTTATTCCCCACATATCACAGGTGGGGATCGCAATACAATTCAATTAGCCGGTCACCTCCTTCATGTAACGATACATCCAATTTGACTACTAGCGCGCGGTCCCTGGCCTGGCACAGCCGTTGGAGCAAGCTTTAATTTGGTTTGTCGGGTTCGCGCATTGCGGCACATGTACTGAATGTTGGCAATTTAAGGGGGATTTATACCCGAAAATCTAAATCAAATTTTTCCAACCCTTGTTGGCCTTTTTGGCGATTTCTTCTCCATGGCTCAGAGTATTGTCACGAAAATAATTTCATTGTCAATCTCGACACGTGGAAGATAATCAAATTAGAAAAATGACAACAAAAATAAGTTCATATTCACATTTATTTTGTACTTAATTTCAGTCGATGGGAATGTCAGTCGGGCTTAACCCAGTTAAGTATAAGAACCTCGAATACTTTGAATACTATTTACAGGTAATGGGTCACCTTGCCCGAAGAACTGCTCACATTCCGAACTGTGTAAAATTGAAGCGCTAAATTCGATTTCTATGTCAACAAATGGACTGAAAATTCCACCTTGCCTGTTCTGATATTTATTTTCTGAAAGTCGCTTCGCAAAATTCTTTGTCCTTTGATTTTTGCTTCACAAAGGTTTTGAACAAATTGCCCCCGCCCCAAATTAATTTTTATGTCTTTTCAGGTGTCCTGGTATCATTGTAATAAAATTTGGTCATTATAATAAGGGGCGTTTTGGAAATTCAGACTTGGCAAAAAAAATTTCAAGACCTAAGATACTGTCGATCCTTAAGCCTGATTGACGTTCCCAATGGCTAAAATTATGTACAAAATAAATGCAAATATGAAATTATTTTTGGGAATTTTGATGACCATACTACAAGCCATTGAAGAAATCGCGAAAAGACCGACAAGGATAAGAAAATTTGATTAATAGATTTTGAAGTATAGATCCCCCTTAATTAGTTTCGTGTTGCATTCGTGTTTGTTAACAAAAAAAATATTAAGGTAACCACCACTTAAATGTGTACGAAAAAATAGATTGCTTATTGTCGCTTCACGAAAATGTGGTTTCTTGAGCTTTATAATAAGACTGAAAGATTTCGATGTCGGTATCCCCTACCTGAAAATAATAAGGTTTTCGGTATAACAAATTCAAAAAATAAAGACCTACAGGAAATATATATATATATTGGAGATATTCAACTAAGGGGTCCGTTAAGGCGAGTCTTGGGGGTGCTCCAACGTTAACCTCTAATAAGGTTTTACGTATTTACAAAAGTGTACATAGAGATTTTGCTGAAGTTGTCAGATGTCTCGGGATGGTTGTGTAACTTCGAACAAATCTTTCTTGTAGAAGCCTGTGCCATTTATGAGATGAAATATTGTCCAAAATGTCTTGACTTGCTGACGAAAATGTACTGAAAAGGTTTCATTGTATGATTATGTAACTTGATACGTTTCATGTGATTAGAGGATGTGCCTCAGCTATTTATGAGCTGAAATATTTCTACTCGGTAATTTTTCAATAATGTGCATACACATGTACACCTGTACATGGACAGTTTGCAGAAGCTGTCGGATTTCATTGTATGATTTTGACACTTACTGCACATGTTTCATATCATTTGAGGATGTGCATGTGCTATTTTTGACATTGAATATCAATTTTTGTCCAAATCATTGGTATACTTATGTACGAGCTATTGTCGGTCTTTGCACAGCTGAAAAGGTTGAAGTCTAGACACATTGTTGTCCTGGACTTGGCTACTATGCATTCTCATGATGTCTAAATTTGGTTAATCATATTTGTGTAATGATCCCGATCATCCTTCGTGTAATACGTTAAGAATGGATAAAATATGGTATTAAGTTCACCGGAGACTTTAAATAGCTATTATCTGTCTGTGGTACCTTAGGTATATAGTAGACGGTTAAGTTTTCACTTTTTTCTTGAAACTTCTTGAAAGATTCCTCCTTTTTTAGATACAGATTTTTTTTTATTTATTTACTGTTTTGTTTTTTGTTTTGTCGGATTGAGGTCTTTTTGCCATTTTCGCCATCATTTATTACGGTTTTTACAACAGCGTGAACTTTCAACATTAGCATATTACTTTTAGAATAAGAAAGGATCTCGAATGTTCATTTCATCGCAATAAAGAATTTGTTCGGCAGTATTCTGCTCGTGTCCATTACAGGGGGCGAAATGCACAGCGGAACGGTCGCATTGATAGCTAACATTGGAAACTACCTTTGCTTCTCGACATTGTGGGTAGTAAAACACAACAGCCTTGCAATTAAATGCTTCCCTTAATGGGCATGCGAGTCTGCACGTTACACGAAACGTGGAGACAGACTGTGTTTATCGTATGGAGATTACAGTTCGTGTGGTGATATATAGCGATCCGGACAGGAAGCGTTGTATTTTAGATTCCATTTCCTTGCCCGGCCTCGTAGAGCGAAAAATTGCAAGGAACGTCTGCTCGATCAGCCCTTGTTCATTAGTCACCAAGTTAACTGCTTACGTTTCTAAAATCATTTAAATTCAATGTATGGTTATATGCACTACATCTCGGCTCATCCTTGCCTTGAAAATGTGCAAAATAGAGATTTCTTGTATATTGATCATGTAATGATGAGAATAGCTCATTCCATATTGAATATACCAAGGGCATTTTAATATATTTTATCAATTGGAAGAAGGGGTAATATTGGAAAGTTGCACTCATTCCATGACATTTAGTAAATACAATTCAGTTTCATAGCATATTAGGCCATCGGGCATTGATTTCAGCAAGCCGGTATATACTGTGTAGTGATAATGATAAATTGTTTCTATTCTCGGGATAAAAAATAACTATTGGTTGCAACTGTAAAGAATTATCCTTCTTGCCATTTTCCATGATCACCACTGTCTCTATACTAATTCGTTAGTAAAAGACGGAAAAGCATTATATGACTGGTGATTTGGATTTAGAAAGACGAAATACCGATTTTTTTACTACTGTATGTAACATTAAACATTCGCAATACTACGGTTCGTATTTGAGCGTGGGGCTTTCAATGATATGCCTTTACTTTATACACATTGTCGAATGTTCATTTCAAGGCAGCAAAGACTGTCCAGCATTGCTCCGTTCTACACTGCAAATGTATTTCAACCGGCAACAGAATACTATAAAACGCAACAATTAACAGCAGTAAACTTCGAGTAAATTTGCTTTCTGATTGCGGCTGGACACCAACAATCATACCGTCATACACTTTTTCTTTGAAAAAGCAGCTGGGTTAAATTTGACGTCGCATTACATGCGGTGCCGGCTTATTTAAGCGTTTCATTGTCTGGCCAACTCCATGAACGAATGCGTTGGAAATGAGCATCGTTTGGGCGGGACTAAACATTCAACAAAAGACAACGGCTTCTGCTGAAAAACCACGCTTGACCAAGAAACGTGGTAATGGACAAGTGCAGCATACTGCCGAAAAATGTCTTCATTGCGATGGAATGAACATTCGAATCCTTTGTTATTCTAAAAGTAATATGCTAATGTTGAAACTTTACGCTGTTGTAAAAACCGTAATACAATGTGCCATCTTCCTTGGCAGAACACATTTAACCGGTTTAGTGTTTCAATGCATTTCCCATTGCTATTGTCATTTATATGGCTCACAAAGTGCTGCTTGGTCTTGTATGAAGCTGTAAAACTTTGGACTACCAAATAGTCAATGACTGAAATTTCTCATTTGTGACTGTTATAATAATACACACTGGTAAATGAAGAAAAGTCTTTTAACAAAATATACTTTGTAATTTTCGTTATACAGAAGTCTTTAACAACTACATTCTAACAAAATGTATCTTGCTTCTTCACAACGCCTAGAGGCTTTGTTCTGTGATTATACTCTTAAATTTGTACTGTCCACAGTAAGGGACATCACATTTGTATTCGGCAGGGTATGAGGGATATTATATAGGGAGTCGAAAAAAAAAGTCCACCTGTGGTTTTGTTAATTTATTCATCTGAAAATATAATTTGTGTATATGAATATAACTCAACGAAGGGTACTCTCTCTCTCTGCTATATCCACCCATTGTATGTTTTATTTATGAACAAAAATATACAGATAATGTGTATATACCAATGACCTCATGAATAGAAAGTGCATTCTCTACTTGTGTGGAAATCCATGAAAACGAACGCAGGAATGAGACACTTCACATGTTTAGCTGTTTTCAGGTATCTCTGTTGCACTTTAAGACTTCCTCTGAGAGTTGTTGCTTGGTATTGGAAAAATGTGCTGCAGAAATATATGAAAATTTTTAAACATTGAAGTCTCGTTCCTGTTTCTTCATCAACTCTTTTAGTCATAGCTGCGTTATGGAGAGAATGCATATTCCTTTCGCGAGCGCCATTGGTATGTATACCATATATGTATATTTCCTTCCATGAATAAAACTTATGGCTGAATATAGTGGAGATGAATTACCCTTCGATATGTTTTATTCGTATACATAATAAATGGTAACTTCATAAGCATAAATGAACCAAACGACAGGTGGACTTTTTTTTTTTTTTTTTTTTTTGCTCGCCCTGTAATAGTCACCAAATTTATGGTATACCAAATGTATAGCACCCACATTAAATCGTTATTGGCATCCAAAAACTTTTTTCTTTGTTTTCTCATACCGATGTCCTAACTAGTTTTCTTTGTCCTGGATATCGGGAATGAATTTACTAGATTTGTTTTACTTTATTATGAAAAGTTTAGAAAATTAATTATGATTATAATTTACTAAACCTACGTGGACATCTAACATCAAATATCCCACAAGCCAAGCAACTGTGCTCTGCGTCACATCATTCCTTGTATAATCTAAAGGAATATTTTCATGGATTACATTATTAACTTAATATTTACAACGTAGATTAATATGCACGTGTATCTTCCTCTTTCAGCGTGAGTGTATCAGTGTCCACGTTGGTCAAGCTGGCGTTCAGATGGGTAATGCGTGCTGGGAGTTGTACTGCTTGGAGCACGGTATCCAGCCAGACGGTCAGATGCCCTCGGACAAAACCGTTGGGGGTGGGGACGACTCCTTCAACACGTTCTTCAGCGAGACTGGTGCCGGTAAACACGTCCCACGGGCTGTATTTGTGGACCTGGAACCCACTGTTGTAGGTATGTATATAGTTGACTAACTGGACCACTTTTACGGGACTGTTTTCCACAAGTTTTTTTATCTCGCCTCGAGAAAGGAGTTATTGTGAGAGGAGAGCGGGTGTCGGTGCCCCCTCCCTGCAAATGAAGTTTTTGGTTTGACGGATTAAAAAAATTCAGAAAACAAAAAATATATACGTGCGAGGTGGGTACTCAACTACGGTACTAACCCAGTGAATATGCACTCCAACGTTAGAATCTAATGTTTTGAAAAATTGTACATAGGAAGTGTGGTGGAGTTGTCAAATGTCTCTGGGTGATTGTTTCTTATGATTAGAGGATGTGCCTCTACTATTTCCAAGATGAATTATTAATTTATGTCCAAATTATGACGTTTTGGACTTAGAAATTTGCAAACTTTAATGTTTTTTGTTAGACAAATACTATTGAAAAGTTAACTGAATTTGTCACGTTTCATTGGATGATTATGAAACTTGGTACATGCATTTCGTATGACGAGATATATGGAAAATTTACTGAAGCTGCCGGCTTTCATTGGATGATTTTGACATTTGCTACACATTTCATATTTGATGTAATGTTCTATTTTTGTTAGGCAATAATTTACATACACACCATTACATGGAAAGTTTGCTCTAAATGTATGCTTTCATGCTTTCAATGCTGTTGCAACTTCAGCGGATCACCCCACAACGCGTTATGTTGGGGTTCTCGGAACGCTTGTTTTCCTCGGCGGAGAGAAGTTGGAATATTAAATCGCTTCGTATCACTAGATGAATCTTAGTATTAGAAATTTTACAGTTGTAGCTCGTGAATTTTCATCTTTTTAATATGGTTTCATAATTTATTAAAGTAACATCTAAAATCGTAACAGATCTTTAATTATTTTCACGATGAGTTCAATACAAGAGGAATATCCATTTAAATTTTCAAAGTAAGGTTCTCTGTATGAAGAATTTAACATAATTGTATGCCAGAGATGGAACTTGTTGTAACCAGCCTTTGTTGTGAGGTATTTCGTTTCAGGTCGATGAATTGGTCAAGATATTTTTTCTCCTTGAGCGGAAGTTAACTTTTAAACAAACATTTACTTTTACATACTACTACTACAGAATATCATATCTTTGAACAATTTGAGCCTAAACTCGAAATATATTTATTTTCCAGATGAAGTCCGCACCGGTACCTACCGTCAGCTGTTCCACCCAGAACAACTAATCACAGGAAAGGAAGATGCGGCCAACAACTACGCCCGTGGTCACTACACAGTTGGTAAAGAACTCATCGACCTGGTTCTTGACCGCATCCGTAAACTGGCTGACCAATGTACCGGTCTTCAGGGGTTCCTCATCTTCCACAGTTTTGGTGGTGGTACCGGATCTGGCTTTACTTCTCTCTTGATGGAACGTCTGAGCGTGGACTACGGCAAGAAATCCAAACTGGAGTTCGCCATCTATCCAGCACCCCAGGTGTCCACCGCTGTGGTTGAACCCTACAACTCCATTCTAACAACCCATACCACGTTGGAGCACTCGGACTGTGCCTTCATGGTCGACAACGAGGCTATCTACGACATATGCCGCCGTAACTTGGACATAGAGCGTCCCACATACACCAACCTGAACCGCCTGATCGGCCAGATCGTTAGCTCCATCACCGCTTCTCTCCGATTCGATGGTGCTCTCAACGTTGACTTGACGGAATTCCAGACAAACTTAGTCCCCTACCCACGTATCCACTTCCCTCTGGCCACCTACGCTCCCGTTATCTCCGCCGAGAAAGCTTACCACGAGCAGCTGTCTGTGGCCGAGATCACCAACGCCTGCTTTGAACCGGCCAACCAACTGGTAAAGTGTGACCCTCGTCACGGCAAGTACATGTCTTGTTGTATGCTATACAGAGGTGACGTCGTCCCCAAAGACGTCAACGCCGCCATTGCCACCATCAAGACCAAGAGAACCATCCAATTCGTCGACTGGTGTCCCACTGGTTTCAAGGTCGGTATCAACTACCAGCCACCAACTGTCGTCCCCGGTGGTGATCTGGCCAAGGTCCAGCGTGCCGTCTGTATGTTGAGTAACACCACGGCTATCGCAGAAGCATGGGCTCGTCTTGACCACAAGTTTGACCTAATGTACGCCAAGCGTGCCTTCGTTCACTGGTACGTTGGTGAAGGTATGGAAGAGGGAGAATTCTCAGAGGCTCGCGAAGATCTGGCTGCCCTCGAGAAGGATTACGAAGAGGTCGGTGTTGACTCCGCGGAACACGAGGGCGAAGAAGAGGAAGGAGAAGAGTATTAAACTGACCTTGACCCTGGAACTTTGACCTTGGACTTTGACGTCGATATTTTCTGTTTCGGTGATCCGATTAACTAAAAGAGAAATTAATGGGATGTCTATTGTCTTGTTTCAACGATTATGCTTACATTATTGGTATAGTTCAGATTTATCCGCAAGACAAAAATACTGACGCACGCAATTTCGAGAATGGGCCGCCAATAATATTTGAAAGCCTACCCATGCCAGAAAAAAATAAATGGAAATTTTTACCGCTAATCTTTCGTTGTTTACTAGTTCTAAACTACAGGTATATCTAACAGGAGTGTGGAGGCCGTTCTAGTCTGCATATAGTTTTTAAGAACAATGCAACCTGAATTGTTCTTGACGAACGGAAATGGAATGAGTTTCTATCACCTGTACCTGGTAATGAGCCATCAAGTTGTCAACATGCAAGTGCACGAAGTACAAACGAAAGTTCGGCAAATATATTTTCCGCGATTTACTTTGAAATTAAACGAGTAGGAACGCCGCTCCTGATTGGTCACGTCTCCCAAGTACGTAACTTTACGGGATTACGGTTTCATGAACACCTTCAGCTTATTCCAGATCTACAGTAATGTGAAGATTTTCAGACTTTCCCATGGAATGAGTGGCTATTTTCGGATTATTTATGTAAACGATATAGCATATTTATCTGAAATATTACTTACAGTGGGATCGCATAATGTCTGATCTAATGAAAACTGACCCGGATTCTGAAAATATAAACCATCGATGATAAAGAATTTAGGTATTCTGTAGTGAAGAGTGGATGCTAGATTGAAGGACGTAAAGATTAGTTTTTGCACACCCTTTCTTCATTATCAAAGTTGGCGAAATAGGTTGTGGAACTCTTTGATAGAGTAAGACACGTCTGGCAAACAGTGTTTGGGTCCTTGCATCTCGACCGTCGCGCAAGTCCTTCTCGGTCATTTACAAGAACGTAGCACACTTAGAACAATTGTAACCAGGCGATTGCGTTCATCGACGAAGCTAGTCCACTAAAGGCGCTCGACAGGAGTTTCATCCATAGCACCAAACACCATGTCCGTTCCATTCGCGAAATATATTCATTCGCAACGCAAACAAAAATAATTGTTGGCGTTGAAACCAGTGCGTTATTGATTAATTCATTTTCAATGGCCACCTTCGACCAATCAAAATCCTCTAATTTTCAAGGAACTAATTTTAATACTATGAAAGAAGCCAAATATAGGATATTAGACATAAGATGGAGAACGATGAATTCGTGAATTGCACGGATTTGTCAAAACTGGGGACCTAAACGAGTGAGTTAAGTGCGAATTTCAGTTACCCAGGTTCTGCGTGATAAATGGTTATTGTTCGATTTACAAAACACTTCAGACATTCATCTGCGGAACCGTTAACCCGATCGACACGATGCTTGGCACCCATGACCCCATTGGTCAAAATATAAAAACCATTGGGCCTCAATTGACCAATGAATTTTTATGGTGAACACGTGTGGTTGGGGGGGGGGGGTGGCTTAATGTCGCACTCGCGGTTTAACTCTTACGGAGAGTCTGTTTGGTTGGTTGAGGTAGCCGGGGAGAACCATCGCCCGTCAGCAAGTAACTGACCAACTTCCACACACAGACCTGCTGGGCTCTAACCCGCGCCGCTTCAGCGGTGCGAGGTTAGCGGTCGCCAGCGAAGCGCCTGCGATCACTCGGCCGATGTGTACCATGCCAGAAGGTGTCATTTGGGATTAAACCGCATTGCGGTGGCCTAATGGTAGAGCGTCGGCCTCGTAAGCGGTAGGTACTGGGTTCGATCCCAGGCCGGGTCATACCGAAGACTTGAAAAATGGAACTTGTTGCTTACGCTCAGCATTAAGAGGATAGAACAAGGACTTGTTCGCTCGGTGTCTGTATGCGACTGAGTGGGCTGTCGTGTCTGCCTACGGCATGTTATTTCGGTGGGACATCACTATAAAATGGCAGCATTAGATCTGCTGTTACAAATAGGTACCTCCGCCCTTCCCTTCCCCGTCGTGATATAGCCGAAATTTTTTTGAAAGCTACGTTAAACCGTATTCACTCGCTCATTTGGTATTGCGTTTCACCAACTTCTGCTTGGAGGAGGCGTCACCTGGTGGCAGAATCTGAAGTTTATTTCCGGGCAATAACTTGAACTGCTCCTCGCATTCTTCTCGAATTCGGTATCCATATGTCATAAGATCTCGCTTGGGATTATGTTTCACCCGCTTAAATCTACAGGTGGCACCACCTGGTGACTATCTAAATTTGGTTTCCGGGCAATAACTTGGACTCTTGTCGGATTCTCAAGTTTGGTATACAAATACTATGCCATGAGATGTCGCTTGACATTGCACTTCGCCCACTAGCACCTACAGGTAGTGGCACCTGGTAGCTCCGTCTAAATTTGTTTCAGTGCGATAACTTGACCCTTTATCGGATTCTTGTCAAATTTTGTTTGCAAATTATATGCTAGATGTCGCTTGGGGTTGCGTCTGACGCACTTGAGCTTACAGTTGGAGCCACCTGATGGGGGAAAATCTAAATTTGGTGGTTCCGGGGCTGTCCTCTACGAGTGATTGCAAACATATAACAAGAATCCCTACCACGGTCATACCAGCTAATGCCTCCGGAGTCTAACAGTACTAGAAGTAGCAATTGCCTTCCTGGTGTATATCCCCCAGAGACCAAGAACGCTCTCGTAACTATCGCTGCTATTTCGCCGGGAGACCTAGCATCCTCTGGCTGCTTTTACATCCAATGGGGGATTTTTCTGTTGAAGGACCAAGGCTTTGAAAATGTAGAACTCTATATATCGGTCGTTTGTTAGAAAAGAAAACCCCAATATTGAACTATTTATTTGATCAACGCAATCCATACCGGGTTTGGAAATAATACAAATAATTCCAATTGAAATACAAATCGGAATTGAAATACAAAGTATCCAGCCTTACGATGGAGAATAACATCTACCCTGTTCGCCCTCTAATGGAGGAAGCGGAGAAGATTATGTGAGCTATGCTGAACGAAATACCACTGTAGAATTGAACGTTTTGTTTAGAACGTCGGCAATTGTGACATTGCAGAATGGCGCATAAAATCCAAGTATCAATATTCCGCAAAATGACTATTTTTATTGAATCGAAAATCTGCGTTTCGGAACTACCGTTAATTTACTCTCAAAAATAACACTATTGAAATTAGGGACTATTTTTTCTATTAGACTGAAAATATTCAATCAATAGATTGAAAACGATAAAATGAATTTGTAGTAGACAGAAAATCCAATGTACTAGATTGAAAATTCAATCGAAGAGATTGGCCATTAATTCCATTCTGATCGATTGAATTTTTAATGTGATTTTGGCGCAGCAGACTTTATTTACCACAAAAACCAACCAACTGGCGATCGTAAATATTTTTTTGTAGAATCCGCATTCGATTAACTAAGTCGACTTGACAAAATCAAAAAGCAATAGAACCTGGGGTAAACGACTCGCGCCAAAGAAGACCAAAATTTAAAGCACACTTGTGACGTCACTCTATTGTCCCGACGCTCCATCATTTTTAAAGAATGGAGAGTTGCTTGAACATTGCTTTCTACGGAATGGAGAGTTAAGGTAGCCAGAGCCTGTACCAGTTTCCAGAGGATCTCGCGCAATAGAATATTCAGTACATTTACTAATGTCGAGATAACGCATATATACGACGTAAGATTACTAAGCTACGAGGAAATTAGTGTAATATGAGAGAGCCCTACGACTCGTCTATGATAGTATTCTTGTAAAACGCATATATACATGGCAGATAAACAGCCACTTTAGTGATGGGATGAGTGATTTGCATGTGACTAGTTGCGAGTTCAAACGGGAGTTGCCTCCCATACCGTTTATGGGTTTAAACCGGTCTACCGTGTTCTACTTAAAGGGCTGAAACCTGATGACATTTTGCACCACTTCTATCCTGTGATGCGATGCACATCCATGACAATTACATGACCGGTTGGAATCATAACCCAGTTAAATTACCTCTTCAACCACAAAACAGTTAAAGTTACTTTCTTGTGTACAATGTCCTGCATGCGAGACCAAGCGCACCAGGCAGAATCAGCGAGCTTAATTCAGAGTTCATCATTTACAATGTGAACTTCATGTCTTCTTAAATGACACATTATCGCGACATCTTCACAACTTCAAGCCTTGCAGCACATGTACTACTTTGACAGTTAAACTAGTGTCGGCGTTAAAACCATGGCTTTTGTGAGTGGGTCTGTTTTAAGTAGCGGAATGTCCTCGTAACTCTCCAGTCCTTAAAAACAATGGGCCTCGCGGCCATTATTTTTAAGGAATGGAGTTACTCGGACATTCCCCTCTACCAACTCCTTGGAGAGCGTTAACACTACCAGGCCTGGGAGGAAGCCAAAATGCCCCCCCCCCCCCCCAAACTTTCTACGCTATCTCCGGATTGACAAAAAATAGAAAGCTGAAACTCCGTGACTTTATAGCTTATCATTTTGGGGTAGGGGTATACGTAAATTGTCTCAAAATGACCCCCAATATTAAGCTATAACTTGACTGCCGGAAGAGTCCTTACATTGTTTCACCGTACAGGTACAATAAATACAGTTACCAGCTCCATTACTCGAACATTCTGAAAACTACGGAAGCACAGAAGGGAAAAAAGAATATTTTTCTGCCGGAGAATGTTCTGAAGTATAAAAACATCGATAATATCGATTAACATTTGTACCCTTACACCGGAGTGATTTCTCATTTGACATATGGGGAAAACCGTCCAAAACAATTCTATTAGTAGTTCGGAATAGATCGAATTGTTTGCTCCAGAATTTGGACAGACCACTGGTTTCACTTACGCTTGACCTATTGCCATATTTCTACATCTTTCATCCATAAATCATCCATATTCCCCCAAAGATATCCGGCCACTCTTCGTCTCTGGTAAACACAGCCGAGTCGCCAGTCTTCCTGTTTTCGTAGTGGTGTCTATATCTACTGCATCACCACTTCCTGAATTTGGGCCTTTTTATTCGCCATATGCTTGATAGGAATGAATATGGTGGTGCTTGCAATATTTTCTATGTGTTAAGTTGGAGAGGTTCTGAGTATGGACAATTGTGATATACATGTAGGCGTCGGATGAGACATTCAGTTGCCAGCTCTTGTCCTTAAAAAAAACCTACATCCATAACGATCGGGAAGATAGAATATGTGGAAGATCCCGTCTTCAGCGAACATATCTTCCAGATATTCCATGACGGGATTTGATCCTCGGTGTAGATCTTATTCGCATTAGGACATAAATTTGCCATACACGTATTTCTACATTCATTTATAATTTTCTAAGCCCGAAGATTGACAGACGCGAAATCGTGCTGTTTTTGTGATAAACCTAGGTTTCACATGATCAGAAGTACTCGCTTTATGCAATTAATTCCCCCCATCAAGAAGGCCAATTGCGGCCCGGTCCGTTGAATGAATCGAAATAAAAATGCTGATATAATTCAATATCTCTTTGCACCTGGAGTAATTACATAGGCGTACTTGGATGAAGATGCTAAGCAGATTCTTCAAATCTGGCTGTTTTTGACAGATCCCGAATTGATCTCGACCCAATCTCGGTAAACTCAGATATAATATCACGGAATATTATATCTGAATTCAGCCCTATATAAGTCCCGTGCGAGTTGAAACTACTATTGTTAGCCAATCAGATGGATAGCTTGTTGTAACTATTTCAAAATCACGCCCGCAGTAATTACACACGGTAGCACGTAGACTAATATATAAACATTATCGGGAAACAGTATCCAAATATTGTATCGTTTCCGTGACGATCAAAGAGTTTACTCCCGCCGAAAAGTCTGGCTTTGTTTGGGGGTAGAAAATATGAAAAGATTGTGCCGCGCGAGATGTTAATCTCCGTGAAGTAAACGTCAATCATTGTCAGAGAGAAAAGTCAGAAATGGTCGTGATTGGCTTATTATGAGATCTCGCAGAATATCGGCGAACAGTTCGCACGAGAATTTCATAGCGTTACGTCCAGATGGTATTCCCCTGATTTACCATCTTGGTTTACCTAGATTGATCTCGACCATGCTTTCATTTTGCTGTCAAATAGGACTTCGGCAATTACTTCTGGCAACACGGGAGGTAGGCTAACAAGTTAAGGAAATATGACGACATAATAGAATATATCCTCTGGGATTGTCCAAGCTAAGAAGATATATCTTTCTGTATTATTTTTTGCCTTTCTTGAAATAACCACGACATTGATAAAGAGTTTTTCACGAGAAAGCTTTCCACATAGCGCCAAGAATTTTCCAGAAAAGGTTCACGACAACCATACATATTGGAGAGTCATGGACTCTCCTAGACATAGCCAATCATAAACAAGCGAGATTGTGGGAAGGTGGAGATCCCGCACCTAACCCTCCACACCACTCCGTCCTAAATATGTTCCTTGTCACATAGGTGGCTGAAACATAACCACATTTCGCACCAGACCTACCAGAAAATGGTGATTGATGACGTCACAGTAACACCATATCTCAAAAATACCAGGGCAACTATTCAATCTATACAACTTTAATTATATAGGGAAGCTAGCTGGCGCGGCAAAATTCAATTGGATAATCGTTTTGAAAGTTAACAATGATTTATCACAATATTTATGTCGCATTCAAATCCAGAAATTCTTTGTATAAATGATCTCGTATGTGGTTATTCTATCTCCTCACGCTGAAAGAATGATGCCTTTTTCTACTACTCGGATCTTGTTTGTTGCTGTATTAATCCGTGTGGACCATAACAGTATTTTCGTTATATTGGGATTACTCCATCTTAGTACAGCACAGATTCTAGTGCTGAAAATTGGTAGTCCCTTGCAGGGTTCGAACCAGCGACCACCAGAGTAAGCTGAATACATAGGAAGACATCTTTTGTCACTTGAAAAGTGATCTTATAACAACAGCCTTTTAGTTATTTTGGGATTACACTAGCTTGGTATAGTGCACCATCTTAGTATAGCATCCCATGTATTCAGCTATGGGAGCTGTGTCATTACGGTCATAAGAGGGGTACTCTATGTTCGCTTTCAAGACTGCCGGTTAACAGCCACGAGAATATCACGTTATCATTGGGCACTGAAACTTGCATTTTTGGACAGCTCACATGTAGTTTATTCACCATGGCAAACATTTATCACTCTTTCTCACAGGCGAATTTGCACATTGATATTTCCCCTATTTTGGTCCGAGTCCTCCGGCATGATAAATATACGACTGTCAATATACCACTCAATGGCGAGATGGACTGGAGCTCGCCGGGAGAATGATATTCTTTAAGGTCAGACTTGACCGTAAAATGCTTTTAGAGAACAATGGTGTTTCGGTAGGTCGACACTGGTCAAGCTTCATCAATGTTTTGGCCAATCCATAATCTTCGTCACACCATTATATTCATGCCTTTGGGAGAAATAACAGCTCTTATGGATCCCAAATGGGAAATCACGTCAGTGCAAGAATTCAAGTAATGATAAATGTTTTCACGCATTAAGAGAGAGAGAGCGACAATTAGTTTCACACATTAAATCCATAATAGTATTGTCCTGGGTATATGAAGATATGGAAGTTTTGCCATCGCAGAGATTCTTCCGCCGCTGGGAATAATAAGTAAAAGCGATTTAATATCTCTGTGAATTCGGTTGGCCGATAATAATAAGAGGGTCTAGCCTAGCGAGGAAGACTATTGGACCCCAGGTGTCGTCGAGTTACATCTTCTGGAAATGTGGTCAGTGCCATATCACCAAAGCAAATAGTTACAAGCCCAATACAATATTCCCAATTGAACGGCGTGCCGAAAAGCTTCTTCTTATTATGTGTACACTGAGGAACATTCGTGGACAATCAACCTTGACAATTTTGACAGTCTGCATATAACAAGGGTTTCTGGCGATGGTTCGACTTCACACATTATAATTAGCTAAGATTCATAGCGTCTCCCTTCCCTCACCGCTATGCCGACGACATACATTTCCCTGGTGGTAACTCTAACATCTCCATGGCGCACTTATTATTATTACCGCCCTATTGGACCTTCATTAACTTGAGAAAAACGGCCGCCATGAATAAAAATACAGAAATGGCAGACTAAATGGCCATTCGTCGGTCAAAAATTAATTACAGACGTTAAAATTATCCCCATGGAGCCTCAAAATCACCTGAAATCGAGGGTCAAGAAGATGGCCATTTCCGTCATAATAGACCCCGTGTATACAGGGGATGATGATCACAACATCGATTATGGTATTTTTATTCATGGCGGCCCTTCTTAAGTTAATGAAGGTCCAATAGGGCGCAAAGGTAATAATAAGTGCGCCATGGAGATGTTCGAGTTACCACCAGGGAAATGTATTTGTCGTCGGCATAGCGTTGAGGGAAGGGAGACGCTATGAATCTTAGCTAACATTATAATGGGTTGTATAGTTTTCAACTATATGGGGAAATTGACATTTTTTGTTCTCATTTCTAAACATTGACAAAACCCGAATACATCCGGTGGCTAAACAAATAGTCCCCTCCCAACGGACCTTATTCCAATGAGCACCGAACTAGACTTTAAGGTCAGACTTGACCGGAAAATGCTTTTAGAGAACAATGGTGTTTCGGTAGGTCAAGCTTGGGCAATGTTCTGGCCAATCCATAATCTTCATCACACCATTATATTTATGCCATTGGGAGAAATAATATGAACAGCTCTTATGGATCCCAAATGGGAAATCACATAAGTGCAAGAATTCAAGTAATGATAAATGTTTTCACGCATTAAGAGAGAGAGAGCGATAATTAGTTTCACGCTTTAGGTCCATAATAGTATTGTCTTGGCTATATGAGGATATGGATGTTTTGCCATCGCAGAGAATCCTTTGCGCCCCTGAGAATAACCAGTAAAAGCGATTTAATATCTCTGTGGATTTGGTTTGATAACAATCCATAAGAGAGTCTAGCTTAGCGGAGAAAACTATTAAACCCCAGGGTGTCCTCGACTTAAATATTCTGGAAACGTGGTCTGTGCCATATCATCAAAACAAATAGTTGGACACAATACAATATTCACAATTGAACGGCTTGCTGAAAAGCTTGTTCTCATTTTGTGTAGTCAGGAACATTCGTGAACAACGAACCATTATTTTGACAGTCCGCATAACAAGGCTTTCTTGCAGGGGTTTCTAACTTTATCCATTATAATGGGTTTTTTAAAAAATATTTTCAATTATACTGGGTATAATTGCCATTTTCGTTCTCCTTTCTAAACATTGACAAAACCGATTATATCCGGTGGCTAGACAAAAATACCCCCCCCCCCTCCTGACGGCCATATTCCACTGAGCACCGAACTGTGGACCGATAGACGAGGTTCAATTATGTTAACGGCTGAAGACTGCCTTGATTGGCAACAGAACAGAAAAGAGCCCTGTGTGGTCAAACTATGAGCACATGCAATCAAACAGCCAAGGCAGTCTTCAGCCGTTAACGTGCTGACAGATATTTGTACCTAGTCTATCAGTTCTGTGGTCAGTGAAATATGGTCCGTCGGGGATAAAAAAAATGTTTGTCTAGCAACCGGATGTAATTAGTTTTCGTCCTTTTTGTCAATCTCCCTTGATGATCCCACGATATATGTCACAATACAAATTCAATACCTCATCGACAATCACGAAATTATGCGTATTCGTAGGCACCGAGAAGCTCATCCCTCATATTTGCATGTTTCGACAGATCCTGTCCCGGCATGTCCTAGACTGTTCCTTTTCTTCGTCGTAGAATGGAATCCCCTGTGATATGCAAGTTAACGAGGGAAAGGATGACACGAGCTGGATACTATTTCTTCAATAACATTTGTACTTTTAAGCCAACCGAAGAAATGACCTTTGCTCAAGCGTGTTAGCAGATAGCCCCCGCTAAAACAGAACATATAGACTTACGTCTTACATGCAACGAGTAGAAAGCTGACCAAAATCGAACCAAAAGCTATTTCTTCTACAATACCATTTGTACTTTAAGGCCAACTGACGAAACGATGATATACCGCCACTGAAATTGAATATCATATTTAGACTTGCATCTCTATAAATATTAAAAGAGGGTTTGGTGTCGCGTCGATTCTACGCTACAAGGGAGACAAATACAAACTTGATATTTTCAACTACCCTTTTCTGGACAGTAGCATCTCAGAATTATCTGCATATGATATTCTGCATAGAAGCATTTACTCTATCCTGTGCTTAATGTAGCAATAGATTATTCTGGTTCCACCGTGCTATACAACAAAAACGTGTCTGGAGATACCGTTTCGTAACTGTTGTCCAATTTCGCTTAACCTGGGGCGTTTGTATGAACAGCCACAAAACGTTACTGCGATATGCATTTATACATGTACTCATGAAACACATTGAAAGAATTCTGATGAGCTATTCGAGTCAGATGATAGGTAGCCAAGTTTTGACCCTCCATCTCGGGTTTTAACGCTGAGCGCCGACAATATATACCTGCAAAAGTCACAAACGTCGCTTACCGCAACACCCACGCTTACCCAAATGGATCGTGGTGGTTTTCTGGTTTGGAGTTTGATGAGGGCTTTACAAATTGTCCTGAATTTTACACAGGCGAATAAGGATGAAGTTTATCCCATTTAAAGAGAGACGCCGGTGAAGCAAAGCCGTTTGCGACGGCAGGCGTTGGCGTTAAGGACACGACACGCCATCTCAAAACCTGGCCAGACAAAAGGAACATCATGATGTCTTGCCGGATGCTTATCGTGTTTTTCCAATAAGGTCTTTCGATTTTGGGAGCGGGAAGTCTTTATGCAGAACGACTGACAGCCGAATGTCGGATCGGACAGATTTGCATTCTCAGCTTGGGATGATAAGATACGAGTTGTTTATCTGTAGTAACTGTCCGTTTGTTAGGCTCTAAAACCAGTCGGATTCGCATGTGTAATCGGTAATATTAAACACAACCAGTAAATGCACTCGGGCCACTTGCAAATACCGGTTCAAGAGAAATGAATCCATTTAATGTTTTCCAGTGTACAGTAAATTATCTCCATCATTTAATTGATATGCTGAAAATTTGAAGTTTATTATATAATCTATGGGTTACATATAAAAAGACAGCTAAAAATACTGACAATATTGGCACTTTCAGCTGCTAGAGAAAACAATTGAAGACATATATCTGTTGGCATGAGGTGAGGAATACAAATTGTTTATTCTTGTCAGGGTATTTTTATTCATTTATTTTTTTCTTTTGCCATCGAAATTTAGAATCACTTCCTCGATATCTTGCTAGCACAATTCCGATATTTCTTCCCTTAATCTCTCGCACATGACAGAGAATGACAATGATAAGTTGCTAGCATGGAATGAAACTGGACATAATTTTTGTCTCACCATATTCCGACTTTTTATTGAACGACTTTCTCGGATTATGCAGAAAAATCACCTGCATGCATCTTCATTGGTCGAAGAATTGTGTCCGTGTTAACAGACCTTCTATAATTTCTCTCCCGGCGCTTCATTTTCTGAACAGAAATCTAAGATTCGAAACCCAAATAAAGAAGAAGCAAGGGTTTCCTATCTCCGCGCACGAGTTTAAGAATACCTCAGTAATGTGAACTCAACATTATTAGTAGAAATGAAACGGGTCCAAAAACATAAAGTCGCGACTTTCTGAGGAACCAAAATGGCCGCACCACTTTGAATTTACACAAGATCCCTTGCTCCTAGGATTACGCACTGAAGAGAGAGTGAGAGAATTAAGTTTAATGTCGCGTGCAGCAATATTTTAGCCATAAAGCGACAAAAAATATCAAGTTCTATCAAATAACATTGCCAATCTATCAAAAATCAGAGAATGAACCGTATCTTAAAATAAAATTACATCACAATTCAATCGTTGTCAGACATATACGAGACTTTCTTGTCCCTGCTTGTCGCGTCCTCTGAAGGCAGCCGCCATTTCCATATACTTAGACAAGAGAACCGTAAGCTCGGCCTCAAAGTCTTAAACAACTCTTTTATGTTCACCAGACTTGGGCACTTGAAAAATCCCTTCCAACCAGAACATCATCATCACTGTACAAAACCATAATCAGTTTTTTTCTTAGATTTCTTTGTGAATTTACAACGATACGGTCTCGATATATGAAGAACCTTATTCTTCATGCTTTCGGGAGGAGAAATCATTTTTTTCTCCTTTGAAAGAGAAGATAGAACACGAGGATTAGACCGATACACTAATTGGACTAGACACCCGACATCCATTTCTTCTGCTGAACAACTCTATCTCTATCGCTTCGGTAGGGCCTGGAGGATCCAATCCAGACGCTTCAGTGACATGTTCCACGTATCTCGCCTCCTTCACTTCCCTGTACAACTCTCAACTCTCAGTTTTCTCAACTTTACGCACAACAGTTTGCACCTCATGTCCTAGGAACAGTCTGCACATTCTCCTCTCCCTTAATTCTAATCCGATACTTCTCACTATCTCTTCCCCGCACTTCAACAATCTGTACCATACTTTCAAAAGATTTGTCACTTCCACTCAGAGTCCGCTCACTTCTCCGAGTATCAATTGCAAACTCCATCTGCTCTACTTGTTTGTCACACACTACAACAGGGCCATGATAAACCGGCATCTCCGACAGAATACGACTTCGCAAAGACGGCGCGGATGTCCAAACGAATGACATCGGAAACATTCCATCGCACGACCGGGAACAACAATCAGCATTTTGCACTTATCGAACCAACAAATACACTTTTCACATATCTCCTTCAAACTCGAATAACAATACTCCCCGCTCGATCTCCAACACTTTACCATGGTCAAAAAAAACAACCCAGAACCTCTTCATCGTCAACGAATTGAGTTGTACAGAAGAGCTGCACTGTCACTTGAGTGATGAGTGAGTGAATAGGATTTAACGTCGCTTTCAACATTGTTTCAGTCATATCGCGACGAACCAACTAAGCACCACCCAGCCAAGTTGCGTTCCTGCTACTTCAAAGAAGAAATCTTTGAAGCAGCATGGAACCAGACACCCTCCATCCACCTATAAAACACTGAGGACAGCACACAAGACACAAACAGGACGTTTACATGGTGCAATAAAGACAAAGTGATATTACAGTGCTGTCACTCGACGAGCAGCGAACAGGGACAATTCTACCGTAAACTCGTTGATGGTCAAAACATCGCACCGTACAACTCGGTCCGTAACAGTTTTAGAGAAGAATGTCGCGAACCATTCACGGAAATTCGACATCTGCCCCAACGTCTCTATCTTTTCTAACCCGATTTTCTGCTCAGATAACAAATTAAATACGAAGCTACGCATCTGAAAATCCCTCGGCTCTGGGCGCCAGCCATTCATGATGTATTCAACTTGAATCAAGATGCCAGGAACACCAAGCAGTCAAGTGACAAATATAAGCTTACAGATTATCAAAAATTTGGCAATTAGAAATGGCCCCTAAGATTTTCGTCCAATCAGAGAAGCCAGTATTCATTACATGAGTCTCTTCATGCAATCAATGATGTACATGTATACCAAATTTTACATCGAGCACTTGAACGGTATCACAGAAAGGGAGATCATTAATGGTTTTGCATAAATTAAAGATGGCCGCCCATCCTTTTCGCCACTCAGAGGAACTGATGTGATTATTCATTGCAAGTCTCTTGATACATTGATGCTGTATACCAAGTTTCGTATAGAACACTTAAATGGTATCAGAGATTTTGCATAAATTAAAGATGGCCGCCAAGGTTTCCACCGAATCAGGTTAACTGGTTTGGTCATTCCTTTGAAGTTTCTTGATGCATTGATGACCTGTACTAAGTTTCGCACTGAACAGCGAAATGGTACCCGAGATACACAAAATTAATGGTTTCGCATATTAAAGATGGCCATTCAATAGGGTTCTGGGTCACGAGCATATGGATGTACACTGCAAGTTTGGTGTGCCTAGGGTAAGTCATTCTAAAGATATCTTGATAACGAGAAAGCTGTGATGGTTTTGCATAAATTAGAGATGGCCGCCAAAGGTTCCAACCAATTGGGTCCAGATTCAATAGGGTTCTGGGTCAAGAGCATATGGATGTGCATTGCTAGATTGGTGACCTAGGATAAGTCGTTCTTTAGATATCTTGGTAACGAGAAAGGTGTGGCGGACAGACAGACGTATGGACGTACATGACGAAATTTGGCCGAGGGGTAAAAAAGTCTGTCTTATATAGCCCGCCGAAGGAGGAGGACTCTTAGGTATTTGGCTTATGGAGGCGGAAATTCTTTAATGGACGACGGCTGGATACTGAATGACGGACAAGACGCTTGCACTTTGACACCCTCACTCTTCTTGTGAAGCAGACATGGTCGATCGGCATGGAAGTCCGGAAACATGTAGACACCATCATTATATAATTTATAAACGATGTTAAATCCTACTCACTCACTCCTTTCGTTGACGATCAAAACGTTGAGATTTTTTCCAGTGAATTCGGTAATTGACGAGGATCGAGTGGATGACAGCACCGTTACTTGATTATGTGAACATTTTTTTTTTTGGTAGATACGGATCAGCTAGACGCTTTGCCATATCAGGTGATAATCAACAAGTGCAAAGTTCTGCTTGTTATTTCCGGTCGTGAAATGGAATGTTTCATGTGCCACTCTTTTGGACATCCGACGCCGTATTCTGTCGGAGATGTCGGGTTTGGCCTCCATGACCATGCTGCAGTGTGACAGCTGTCTGTAAGTGTGGAGAAAACTTCAATATCCTATGCTTCTGTTATGAGGAGATCGGTTGGAAGAAAGGGAGGTAAAAAGTATGAGAGATGAAGAAGTGCACTGTTGAAGCGCGGACAAGTAAGGGAGTGAGTGAGACGGTCAAACTGTGGAACTTGTATATACTGAGAAGACTGTTCAAATCATGCGTGAAGCTGTCAAAGTTGTGCGGGAGAGAGAGGGAGGTGTGACGTGGAGGTGTGTTACGTGAAACTGTTGAACATGTCATGGTGGCATCTGATATGGATCCCCTAGATCCATCCAAGGGGACGAAGACTGTGTTCTTGGGGATAGAAAATGGAGGTTAGGGACCCGGTCCATTTAGTGGATCATCCATCTAATAGTCACACTCAAAGACTGGTCGCTCTGGTTTAAAGGAATAGAAAACCCTAAGTTGATGCATACGTATATCGAAAGAACTATATCATTAGTATTCGAAAAACAAAACAAATACGCTTTTCTAGTAATTCCGAATGAATGAGATGATTTTGAACATCAGAACTATTGCCCAGATCAATAATCCGTGGAAGTCGCCATTTTAACAAGCCCGAGAGCCGTTAGCCAATGAAAATCCTTTAAATATCACCTGACATTATTCCTGTGACGTAGTTGGGCCCAAGCCAGAGTAGCTAATAACATGGAGACCAATTGTAAATTATTCTGTCGATGGCTTTTGACAGATCGTTGGACCTTTCTTTACGCTCCGAGACGATTATGAGGATCGTGATATATGAATGTCGAATTGATATACAGGTTGACATGTGGCATTTTGCATATGATTTCACAAGCTCTCTTTTTGAGGCAAGAATATTAGGCCACATCACCCGATAGCACTAGAAGAAACGCTGCTAATGTTGCCGTTGTTGTTGTTTAATGCTTTACCTTATGGGATAGAGCCCGGATGACAAAGGCATATTTCTCGCAGCGCCATCTACATAAAAATAGTATGGCCAACCAACGTCACAGTCATTCCAACATGTCGCAGATCACAGTGTTAAAGTGTGATCGATAAATCGGTGTTTACTCAGCTGTAGAATTTTGTTAATTTTTTCTACCAGTGTTTTTGGAATCTGATGGCATAATTCTGTCATGTCGAGCACGAGTTTACGCAGAGTTTACTATTCCTTTAAAGATAATCTCTCCTCCCTTCGGATGTTAAGACCATATCGCTGTGAATTCACCAAGACATCTGAGAAAAAGCAGACTCGGGTTTTGTATAATGATGATCGCTTTATGGTAGAAAGAGACTCTTCAAGAGGTGTTTATAAATTGCCAGAGTCGGGTAAAGGATATTTCGGACTTCCAGGCCGAGTTTGCGGTCCCCTTTGCTAGTATACGGACATGGTGGATGATTTGACGATGACAGACTTGCGAGATGTTTATAAAGTTAACCAGGTGGTGCATTCGGAGGACACCTCAAGCATTGACAAGCAAGTCTCATACACTCAAAATAATAATCCGTTAAAATTTAACGTATTACTATCCGTTAGGTAGTTTTAACGGATTAATCCGTTGTATAAACGGAAATAGTACGTTATAGTAAGGGAATCTTCCGTTGTTGTATTGCACTGACGAACTCATCCGTTACATCAACGGAATATCCCAGTCAGCAAGTAATCATTGGTCCCACCTGGGCAAACGTGGGCATGTCGCGGGCTGTGGGGGCATGGGCAACCCTACACTGCAGGCCCCAAGTGGGTTGAGTACTGGGAAGCCCACATTCTGAATTGGGCTGTGTAGGAATAGGCAAGCCCACGTCGGCCCCATGCGGGTGAAATATGGAGGAACCCACATTTGCACAGGCTTCATCTGCCACGTTAGCCCGACGAAGGCCCAACATCGGCAATTAAGACATTGGCTCGACGTCGGCAAACCAGCATTTTCCCAGCGGGTATGAATGATACGAGAGATGGAGGCCAAGTGAGGGCCATCTCGGCGTTGGCATTGTGTGTTATTGTCCATGTGGGGCCCACGTCGGGGAGAGTGAGGGCAAATGTGGGCCGACGCCGGCTTTCCGGCGATGGGCCAATGTTTGGCGAGTCATGTGGAGCCAACGAGGGGAGCCCAAGCGATGTATTGGCCGCATCGGGCCGACGTGGGCATCTCCACATTAACCTAACCACACCGGGCCGTCGTGGGCATCACCGCACCAAGAGTTATCTAACTTGAATGAACCTACTCATTTGTTTTACTTTTATGAGCAGGAAATTGTAATTTTAAAATTTATCTGCATGTATAATTACGTTTGTGATTAATGAGCAATATCGGAATTATATGCCAAACATGTACGACTCTGTCCGATCGATAGAATTTTTTTTTTTTTTAATTCATTCCTCGACAAAGAGAAAGCACTGAATTAAAAACCACATGAGAGTTAATCAGCGCAGTCAATATCAAAGCGGTTTGAGTTAAAATCATTAAACATTGGATATTACGAACGATTCCGATGATCTATATACTGAGAGGATTTTTCTCTTAACTCGGACATTAGAGTTACGTGAAAAAGTCCACTCAATATAAACCCAGTTTGCATGGGATAAAGTTTAATAAATTTCCGGCTACCAGCAAGGGCCCAACGTTGAATCCGTTAAAAAATAAGAATCCGTTACAATAACGGAATATTCCCTCGATTCCCTGAGGACGGACTTTTCCGTTAAATTTAACGGATAATAAAATCCGTTGAATCCGTTGAAAATAGGAATCCGTTACAATAACGGAATATTCCCTTGATTCCCTGGGGACGGATTTTTTTCGTTCGAGTAAACGGAATTTTATTTTGAGTGTAAGAGATCTGGTTAATGATTGTTCGACAACGATTGATTTATGACATAATTGTTATGTACATGTATTTGATCATGAGATGGAGATTAAGTTCGTCGCTATATGACTGTAATATTGCTGAACGCCACGTTAAATAAAATTCTCGCGCTCTCTCTCTCTCTCTCTCTTCTTATGAGACACCAGGACAGCTTTAGGCCTAGCCCTACTGACACATTTACCGTTGAAATTCCTTTGAACTCGATTTTCTCCACAATCTCCTATGAAGCTTTTTTCCCCTGCAAGGCAAATCCATTTGATGTATCTTAATGTTGAGTGCTTCAGAGAATGCTTAACCTGCTGACATCTGTATCCATTATGCCATCCCAAACGGTCAATTTCTTTCAACAAATCCCGAAATATAAAATCGTCCCAATTCTTCCAGAAAGCTCCAGCCCATCTAGCCGACGGGTGATATATTGATCGCCATCTATCTCTGAGCCGAATCCATCTTCTGTAAATCGATACCCCATCTTGTTGGCCTCTTCTTGTAACGTTTTTGTTCATGTTATTGTAATTAATATAGATTTCATTCAAGAACTCACTGATTCATAAATGGTCAAAGCAAATATAGACTATCCATATCTTCATGCACTGACCGTTAGGCTCATCTTCATAGAATTCAACTGTTACCATAAGGGCCAGATAAACAAAGAAACAGTCTGTATCTTTGTTTCTTCGTTTATCTGGCCCTTATGGTAACAGTTGAATGTCATGAAACTTGGCCAGGACAGAAAACCTGAAAGTCCACAAAATGTCAGAAAAAGCATAGAAATGCAGAAATTGGAAGATCTAATCAAGCCATCATTTATGGATGGATATTACCTATAGGTGAGAGAGCGACTTGAATATTGGGGGGGCAGATGGGGTGGAACAGGAAGGGCTTCAGAAAATTTGAGAATATTTAATGTGATTTTACGTACTTTGGTGCTTCTGAGAATTAATCTTGAAAGAGGTAGTATATTTCGCAATAAAACCAGCCCCAAGAGCTAAGAATTTTTCATTGACATTTCTCCCATGTTGCTTCAAGAATAACTCGCCTATAACATTTGTCAACTATACCCCCGCCATGAGAAAGGTCAATATTTGGGACTTCTGAAGATGTGGATGGGGGACGGGCTAGCCGTGCTCCCCTGGAAAATTTTCAAAATGGTCCTTCACCTCAAAAATACCATAATATTTCCTCAATAAAGCTAATAGCAGTTGATGGTGATGGGATCTTCCATGTAAATAGATGTGGGCTGCCTGAAGAATCATACATGTATCTTCATTATCCTCTCCAGTCCGAAACTTACATAATTTGGTGTCGTACATGTATTATGTATGATATAATTATCTATAGAGAGATAACCAGAATCTGGAAGATATATACCGGTATATGTGTTCGACGCCATCATAGTTGAACGAGTCTGTTCATCAATAAATTTTTTTTTTTTTTTCCAAATCTCGGTTCTTTTGTCGAGCTTCACAGATTTCTCCTAGGCAAATCCGTTTTAAGCAGGTTTCAGCCCAGAAGTAAATATTGAACCTGTCGGCAATGAGACAGGCATACAGCTAAAGAATGGATAGTTTGCCATTTTATCTTCATTCCCCATGAATCGACCATTGGAAAAATGTCAGCTTAAACCAGAACAATGATTGCTGGCTAAAATAGTTCAAAGAATCCCACAAAGTTTGATCAGATCACTTCCACCTAAATAGCTGGCTGAGATCCATGTTTAATGCTGCACACCAATTGACCTCAGAGTATCGGTACATACATTTAAATGCGAGACCAGAATCGAATAATAAAAAGTGTCCATAGTATGGCTTCAAAATACACCAGATTGAATTTTCACGATCCCACATGTTTTCGGCGCAGACATACAGAGTGATGAATTAATAACAGTATAGCATTGTATTGCATGGCAATGACTTTTATACATCTTAAATTGAGACCTTGAATGGCAACATTAAAATATCAACACTGGTAAGATCTGTAACAATTTCACTTCAAAAACCACTTTAGAAGCTGATTCCATGAAATGAGCTGACAGCTAAAGTTGTTCAAATCTGTTCATAATTGGGTTAATCACTCTGACGGTACAGGATGCTCACAAAGAAATGTAGCCTTCAGTCCAGGGTTTTTATTAGCCCACCATCATCAGATGGTGGGCTGTTCAAATAGCTTTTCGTCTGTGGTCCGTCGTCCGTAAACAATTCTTGTTATCGCGATTTCTCAGGATGAATCTTTCTCAAATTTGGTACACAGGTTCCCCTTGGGGTCTAGTTGTGCAAGATACCTTTTCTGGTCCGATTTGAAAATCCAACATGGCCACAAAGTGGCCATCTTGGATTTCCCTATGAAACCTTGTTATCGCAATTTCTCAGGAACTACTGCATGGATCTTTCTCGAATTTGGTACACAGGTTCCCCTTGGGGTCTAGTTGTGCAAGATACCTTTTCTGGTCCGATTCGAAAATCCAATATGGCCACCAGGCAGCCATCTTGGATTTCCCCATGAAACCTTGTTATCGCGATTTCTCAGGAACTACTGCATGGATTTTTCTCAAATTTGGTACACAGGTTCCCCTTGGGGTCTAGTTGTGCAAGATACCTTTTCTGGTCCGATTCGAAAATCCAATATGGCCACCAGGCAGCCATCTTGGATTTCCCCATGAAACTTTGTTATCGTGATTTCTCAGGAACTACTTCATGGATCTTTGTCAAATTTGGTACACAGGTTCCCCTTGTGGTCTACTTGTGCAAGATACCTTTCCTGGTCCGATTCCAAAATCCAATATGGCCACCAGGCGGCCATCTTAGATTTCCCCATGAAACTTTGTTATCGTGATTTCTCAGGAAGTATTGCATGGATCTTTCTCAAATTTGGTACACAGGTTCCCCTTGGGGTCTAGTTGTGCAAGATACCTTTTCTGGTCTGATTCGAAAATCCAATATGGCCACAGGGCGGCCATCTTGGATTTCCCCGTGAAACTTTATCGTGATTTCTCAGGAAGTACTGCGTGGATCTTTCTCAAATTTGGTACACAGGTTCCACTTGGGATCTAGTTGCGCAAGATACCTTATTCGGTCCAATTCGAAAATGTAATATGCCCACCAGGCGGCCATTTTGGATTTCCCCATGAAACTTTGTTATCGTGAGTTCTCAGGAAATACTACATGGATCTTTCTCAAATTTGGTACACAGGTTCCCCTTGTGGTCCAGTTGCGCAAGATACCTTTTTTGGTCTGATTCGAAAATCCAATATGGCCGCCAGGTTGCCATTTCGAATTTCCCCTTGAAACATTGTTATCGTGAATTCTCAGGAAATACTTCATGGATCTTTCTGAAATTTGGTACACAGGTCCCACATGGGGCCTAGTTGTGCAAGATAACTTTTTGGTTACGCTTCAAATTAATACGTTATTTCAGAGTTGTGACGTTGCATCACAAGAGTAGGCGGATCAAACGGTGGGGCATATTCTATATATCGACTATAGAAAATATCCATACCTTCACCTTCTATATCAAGGAGTTCAAATGATTCCGAATTAAAATGTATTTCTTCAAATTTTAAATCAGTTTACTTTAGTCCATGTCATTGCAAGTGAACTGCCCCACCGTTTCGTCTGCCGACGGGTCGGCTACACGAAGGGACGTCACTCTTGTGACACAACGTCACAACTCGACAACTGTAGACTACTGCGTGTTTCGATCCAAGAGAGATAATCAGGATTCAGACACTTTCAAAGTTTCAACATTACTGCACAGACCGGATCCCTTCAGTAGTAAGTTTTGTACCATCTTACTATTTTCGAGCATGGTATCTTAAAAGAGATAACTCAAACTAGCCCAGTAAACAGAACAGAAATAGCATTCGTTCCTCATTATAAAATCTTAAGTATGTTTCATAGCTCATGCGAAAGTGTCAAAGAGATTTGTCTTCGCTTCCAGTACCCAATGATGACATGGGCGAAAAATAAAAAATACTACAAAATGAAGATGAAGGATCCTCTGGACATTCACTTTCAGATTAACTTTGCTCATTTCACTTGTACTATAATGACCGACATCAAGTACAGTTTCTGGAAATCTTGAAACTTAGAAAGATAATATCTTGGTGTTTTCCAGTGTCCCTTTTTCGATCTTTTTCGCTCAAATTCGAAATTCTGAAAACAAAATCATTCGTTTGTTCTTAGTAACAATGGACAAAAAGATCCTCGTCTTTAGCTTATAATTATCGGACAATGGTGGGCGCCAAGATCCTTCAGGATCTCTCGTTTGAGTTGAAGTGTGATCTGAACAATATTTGATACCTTGTTGTATATGGAATTTTAAGCCTGGCTTTAGCACTCAAGCAGCCTTGTTCAGCCAAACTGGCCAGTGGGGTAAATACGAAGTTTAACTGAACAGATTGAGACTCGGATATAACCCATTTTATGATCACATTTTATTTGTAGTGAATACAAAACTAATTCATGGTACACTATTTCACCTGCAATGCTACATTTATCCTCTCAAACAGGATTTCCGAATTATCGTTTCCGGTTAGCCTCCTCCTTAATTGTTCCGAAATCCTCTTTACGAATTCCACAAGAGTAGAAATCTGACTAGAACAGGACTTCACAAAATTCTTTCACCAAATCAGGATTTCTTCAACATGTCCACAGTAGTACATGATATACGTATTCAGAATTACACAAGAATTTCTCATGGCATCAGATTGTATACATGTACCTCCTACTGTCAGATATACCATCTGATTGCACTGGGGTCAAAATCGTGGGGCGCAGCTTTTGTGAACATGGCTCTCGGCCAATCAGCATCATCCACTTGTAACTTGGCGGAGTGGGCGCAGCATGTTACAGCTAAACAAAGACATTGTGCCATGTGTTCTGGTTTAATAATTTTGCATAAAACTTGTTGATTCTTTTACAAGATATACCGGACATATTTCCCATCTCTCTCTACACTTATGTCGATACACGTTTCCTGTGTTAATCAAAATCGATACAGTCAGATTGCACATGTGCAACACGTTTTGCTACAGAGTGCAGTCAGAGGTTGTTACACCGTCAGTTAGGAGATCACAAACTCCAACAATGGGAGAATGACAACCTGTATGTATGCAAAATTTCACAATACACTGTGAGCAAAACTGAATATTTCATAAAGTTTGTCATACACTGAAATATTTCAAATGGATTTCAATTGTCAAAATATCACTTGTCAAAGTCATGTCATGATAGGGATTTGATAACTGTCAGAGGTTCCAGAGGATGGTGTTGTCGGGCTGTAATACCGCTCTCTCAGAGGCCACCATTTCCAGTGCCCTGGGGAAGGCTTTGTGTTCCAGGGTTTTCACCCTCTCGGCCAGAGTAGACTCTGTGTCCCCGGGGTACACGGGCATCGATTCCTGAACCAAGATGGCTCCAGCATCTACTTCTTCCTGTGAAAGACAAGATATCGAGAGAGTTCATTTGTGTCCAGAAATTTACAAGACAAATTGGAAGAGCAGCTGCACAGCTATAGACTATCGCCATTTCAATTTTTTTGAAACTGCGCAGCTTTTCGTGAACTTCCTGTTTGTACCGAATCCGAAGTTTTTAACGTTGAAGAGATAGGCCGAGTGTTGGATATTCTGTGTAAGTGTACGTAAAATCACAAAAAAAATCTCTTGGACTATCACCAGATGGGCTAAAGAACGTATCCAGATATTTATTTACGCAGAACAGAATTCAGTTCCACAGAAAAAGTACTTTTCCCAAGATATGACCCACTTTCAACCTTGACCTCGCCTTGTGTGAATGCCCAGTTATCCTAGATTTGTAATGGCAATCTCGACTAGTGTCTGTGGCAGACAATCTTCTGTGTGTTTTTTGCCGATACTTCTGAGTCAATGTTTTGTATAACGTTACACACACTATAAAATCTCAATTATACTAATTAGCTCCTGCCCAGAAATTGGCAAGAAATATAGAATTGCTGTCTGTCCAGGTGGCATGAATTTGTCATGTTTTCCCAATAAAACAATAATTTGAAAATACACTCCAAATTTCGACTGAAGATTTAATTGGGGATAATAGCTTTCATCATAATGCCAAGGTCAAGGCCACTGTACCCCAAAACTGAATCTTCATGTAGCTTAATGGAGACTTTTTCCTTAGGCAGGACTCAGTTGTGTTCCCTTTATACCATTTGTCCTGCAGAGTTGTCTCCCCTGTTTGATCAACATTCAGTTGATATGTTGTGAAATAAAACCATTCCTTCACTAATTTAACAAGATTTAGCAACTGTGGAAGAGGTCCTATTCATGGACTTATCTGCTTAACTCGAGAACAAGCTTTGATATAATAGCACAAATTAAGGTTTAATTCATCACTTTCTGCACATTTTTATTCCTTCATGGAGAATTTTGTCACCTGAAAGGAGGCTATTTGAGGAGAAATTAATATTTTCTCGTGTTGTCTCACCATTGTCAAAACCAGTGGGGGATATGGGAGTTCACGGTTCTTGTTTTATTCCAAAGTATCAACAAACAAAAAAATCCTCCCAGTATATATAGTTCTCACTATCGTAAAAACCAGAAATAGATAGGATTTTTTTTCATTCTTCTTTGACAGCATGGTGCAGCGGGAAGCCTGCATATTATAACATTGGAGCATTGAAAGGATATTTAATGTTGCAAGATGAGGGCACAATGATAATCAATAGTAATGTTCAATTAAAACAGAGATGTTTGATTATTGACGATTTCAAGCTGAGAATTGGGCAAGTGTTTTTTTTTTCAACACATCAGTGAATGAAACACCATGTGGGTTTTTTTTCAGCAAGAACAGGGATAGGCCTACATGTACCATGCACACAAAAGAATGTGAGAGTTAGATAATTGTTCATGTACAATGTACGTCATCAACAAACTTACCCCATCTTCGAAAATAATCCTATTCAAAGTTAATTTATATCTCTTGATGGGGAGAACAGCTGCATGTAATGTCATTGTATCCGAGATCAGTGACGTTCCCAAGCTTGATGACATCAGCAGACAACTCATGTGGAGAGAACAAATCTAATCTTCGAAAAAATGCAAAAAAAAATTTAATCTCTCATCGTTCATGATTGACAGTGATGGTGGGGAAAATTAAGCCGCAAAGAAAGCCTCAGGTGTAAAACTATTAGTAAGCATTAAGCGTCCTGCTTTGTATGGCTGCTTGTTGCTGCTTGGAGATGGAACTGACAAGGGTCTAATGATTTGACATGTTTTATGGTTATCTGGTTCCTCAAGCCATCTACATGTACATGTATGATGACAGCAGCTAAAGCCCCGTGCACAAGAGAGCTATCCCCTGAATCAACGGCCTCAACTGCCTGTGGTCTCAGGGGATAGCTGTCATGTGGTTTCAGCGCATTTAGCAACTTATTAATGAACTCATCTGTTTAACTCAAGAATAAACTTTCATATACCAGTAATAGCACATATTAAAGTTTAATTGATCACTTTCTCCACATTTTTCTTCCTTCATGGAGAATTTTGTCACCTGAAAGGAGGCTATTTGAAGGGAAATTCATATTTTCTCATGCTCTGTCAGTTCATGGTTTCTGTTTTTTTCCAAAGTATCGAAAAAAATCTTCCCAGTATACATGTATATAGTTCTCAGTATTGTAAAAGCAATACATGTAGATACATGTAGATGATTGTAGATACATGTAGATGATTGTAGATACATGTAGATGATTGTAGATACATGTAGATGATTGTAGATACATGTAGATGATTGTAGATACATGTAGATGATTGTAGATACATGTAGATGATTGTAGATACATGTAGATGATTGTAGATACATGTAGATGATTGTAGATACATGTAGATGATTGTAGATACATGTAGATGATTTTTGTTCTTCTTTGACGTCATGGCACAGCAGAAAGCCGGCATGTTATAACACTGGAGCATTGAAATGATATTTATTAAGATTGCCTGTTGCACGATGAGGACGCAATAATAATCAATAGTAGTGTTTATTAAAAACAGAGATGTTTGGTTTTTGACAAATTCAAGCTGAGAACTGGACAAATGTTTTTGTTTTTTTAAACACATCAGTGAATGGAGCACCATGTGTTTTTTTGTGTTTTTTTCATACATGTACCATGCATGCAAAAAGTGACAGTTTAGATAATTGGATCTAATCTTTGGAAAAATGCAAAAAAAAATCTCCCATCTTTCATCTTTGACATTGACGGAGGAGAAAATTAAGTCACAAAGAAAGCCTCAGGTGCAGAACTAAACATTAAGCGACATGCTTTGTATGGCTGCTTATTGCTGCTTGGAGATAGATGGAAGTATGAACTGACAGGGCTCTACAGATTGGACATGTATTATGGTTAAAGTTCCTGAAGCCATTAACGATGACAGCGGCATAGGCAACACAATGATCAGACAGTCAAACATCTCAAAGGCCAACCACACTTGATTCCTTGTTTCCCCGTCAGCCGCCCACGTCATTTTACCTGCCGCCCATTTTTTATTATATTCTTTAATTATTTTCATTTATTTTCCTTATTTGCAGTTTTTCCTTCTTTGATGCACTTTCCAAGTGCAATTTCTCGCTTTGAACAAGTTGACACCAGTAAAATGTTTAAGGCAACCTCATTTCATTCAACAACCTCAATGCCACATCAAATCTGATGATGGAAATGGCGGGTGGGCGGGATTTGGCTTGATGTCACACTCAAGGTTGTTTCATTCATATGGTGACAATCAGTTTGGTTGGTGGAGGAAACCTGAGTACCCGGAGAGAACCACCGCCCGTCGGCAAGTAACTGACAAACTCCCACACATGGACCAGCTGGGTGATGGAAATGGAAAGACTGATGCAAATAATATGGTCTCATAGAAAATCTTTTCAGGCGAGATAACTCGTTTGTTTAAACATTCTCAAACATGGCTGTCGACCAAAATTTATTTCAAATAATGAGTCATGAATAACGAAAATATCCTGCCCTCATCACTTTTTAACAAGGGTGATGTGTAACCCGGCAGCTCGCCGTTTTGGGTTTTGTCAATAACATGCAGCTTCGCATAAAGATCGAGCCCTTCAGGTTGCACATCACTGGCAATGACAATACATATTGTTATAAAAATTTGACTTCTTTGTCAATGATGTTGAAGTTGGATTGAAAGTCCAGCCTAAACAGAACACATTAACCCAGAAAACTTTCAGAGTCCAAAAGAAGTCAAAATTATTCTAAGTTCAGCCTAAACAAAAAACATTAACCTTCCAGCTTGAGTCTAACGTTGTGCTAAACATTAAACATTTATAAACAATGTTTCTATTTATAACCAAACCAAACCTGCTTTGATTTATGCCTTGATCTCCGTCAGAGATATACAATACAAACGTTAAACGCCAGTTTAAAACCAAAAGTTATCTCCCCTGGGGAGTTATCCTCCCCAGGGAGTCATCTCCCTTCAGGGGAGCTCTCCCTACTCTCTCCTGGGGAGTTATCCTCCCCCAGAGAGTAGTCTCCCTTTAGGAGAGCTCTCCTGCTCAGCCTGGATATAAAAGCCAGCTCCCACCATACTCTTCCTCTTTCTCATTGTTTTTATAAACCGAGACCTGTGGTGTACAAGGCCGCGGAGTGAGGGGAAGGATGGGAGGGCCATTACATCAAAGCAGGTTTGGCTTGGTTATAAATAGAAACATTGTTTATAAATGTTTAATATTTATTGCCCAAACCGACACCTGCTTTGATTTATGCCTCACTACCAACATATGGAGGTGGGAACCTCGGCCCGGGTACCTGAGCACCATGAGATCGGGAGTAAGCATGTAGGAGAGATAATTACAAACAAGACACAATAATATTCAACAAGAAAACCCTGGCCAGAAACGCAGAAAGGTAATCATGAATATAGGGCCGGAGCTAATTAATGGTTCGTTTCCCGTAACCAGCCCTCATCTATATTTTGAAGGCAAATAATTAAAATCCATGAGGGATTTACATTTTCATGAGTAAAACTTGCTCATTTCCATATTTGTATACAATTGGTTTGCAAGTTAATAATTATTAATTAATAATTATCGCACTCAGCATGTGTATTTTTACAACCAAGGTTACGAGAAACAAACAATCAACCAACAGTGACCTAAGTAAGTGGCTACTTATCTTGATGCATGTCTCCATGCAAGTAGCTGTGGTCTTGGGTGTGGAGCACAAAGATACCCTCCGAACAGGAACTCATGGAATCTTGCCAGGAATGAGCACTTGGAGGGCAGCGTGTATGAGATGGGAAGAGTACTGTCGCCAATGTAGCATACAAGGTGTCCTATTCTGTGATAGTGGTAGTGGTGCGAGTAAACAGGTATGAGAAGGGTATAAGGAACGCCATCGTACCAAACCTGACGCTTTGAACCACCTTGACCCCATAGTCAGTCCACATTCCGCTTGATATCCAACTCTGTGTACTTTAATCTTTGATGCAGATTGGACTGTTGAGAGTTGACAGCGGAACCTCTGAGTCTACTCTGTGTCTTTGTCAACTATCTGTACTTGACTGTTGCCGACACTGGTGACCTGACAGTAATTACATTATTAATACTCACAAAGTGTCAGTTCTTGCGTTGAAACTGTGAGTTGACTGTCAGGAGACTCAGTTGATATGATCTAGAAGATCATAGCTCTAACCTGAAATGACACAAGCAGAATCGCAGTAAAGGTAAAGAACATAACTCACCATTGTGTCAGGCTTGATTGTTGACTTGAGAGTCTGTGATTTGCAATCTGAGCTATAACTTCTTCTCTGGTGATCAACTAGTATGTGGACTTATGATATGTTTGAGAGATGAGAGGAGATGATACAGCAAGCTGGCAGACTTGCTGCGATGATACAAAATGCCGCCCCCCCCCCTCTTTTTGAAAAGTTACTTGACCACGTGCTGGGCAGCCACCAAAGGCCCAAGCATGGTCACTCTATCTGATTGTACTGACATGTCTCTCAGATAGAAGTTAGTGAATGTGGAATTTGCCGTCCAAGCACAAGGCTGAACAATTTCATTGAGGGATAAGTTCTTCCATAACGGCCATGACGTAGCGATGGCACGAATTTCCTCGGAAGACAGTAGCGGAGGAGCGTCAATGGCCAATTGATATGACCACTTAAAGGTTTTCTTTAACCACGAAGCAATGGTATTCTTAGTAATGTCACGTGTCGCCGAAGGACGAAGGGACAAGAATAACAGACGACGCGAGCCCCGACCGGAATCGGTACGAGTGAGATAGTGGCGTATGGCTCTAACAGGGCATAACAGAAGGTCGTCTTCTAGACCATGTACAAAGTCTGATAACGCAGGAATGGAGTACAAACATTGCGCACACGGACCTAAGCGAACAGACTCATTTTTGGCGATGAACTCCGGAATAGGCCGAAACGATACACGAGACCAATCCGCCGTCCAGGTCATAGATGATCTCTCAAGAGCATGAAGTTCAGACACTCTAGACGCCAAAGCAAAAGCCGCCAGAAAAATCGTCTTGTAGGCCACAGCTTTAATAGAGGCGGACTCTAAGAGTTCAAAGGGCGGATGAATCAGAGCACACAGAACCACACCAATATCCCATTTAGGTAACAGCTGTCGAGTACGGCGAGACTGTAGCGCGAACGCCCGAATGAGCGCAGAGATATTGTCGTTTAGACTAATGTCGATGCCTGCAGAAAGACGTAAAACCCTAGCCAAAGCAGACTGATACCCCTACATGGTACTGATTTGAAACTTCTTGTCACGATGGAGATGGAGAAGGAAATCAGCACTAAGGAAACAGAGGCAGAATCGGGATTGGCATCACGTTCTCGGCACCAGGAGACGAAATAGGCCCATTTCGCTAGATAGCTGCGATGTAAAAGACCGACTGGGGTTGAAAAACATCGTCTTCATTTTTTTATTTTTTTTTTTAAATTATGTGAAGTCTGGCATCCCACCTAGACTATCAGCCTGAAATGAACACCCCACATGACAATGTGGGGGGATTGCCACCCAAAAACAGAGGTGGAAATAGAGAGGTCAATACCCGCCTAATGGATTGAGGGATGATGTCTGTAATAAGACAGAAGGCACTGCAGTGACCGAAGTAGAATGCGACCATAATGATTAAGGTCCTGCATAGAAAAAGACAAGTCCTACTAGTTGATGACCAAACAACTAATGCCCACGTCTAAAACTGGTCCAACGGTCTATACGGGACGAAGCACTTGAAGGAGAGCCATAAACTTGACAGCACCAGCTACAAAGTGTCACATTCTGTAACCATAAGGCTTACATCAATTTGAATGAAGCATGAGACTTACTTTCTCTCCGTGCTCGAACAACAAGAGTTGAAAAATGAACTTCCTGTGATCGAACCACAAGGGGCACCACCGTAAGTAAACCGCGATGTGAACGGTCCAAGCGATGGGGGTAAACCCGCGATAAAGACGCATCGCCGAATCGTCCTATTAGCTGTATGAGAAAAACGACGTAATGCGAAACGCGAATGGCGTTGCTTAAAAAAAACAAAAAACGACGTAGTGATTTTCCCAAATCTTACAAATCAGTTCAAATTAATTGTACATATACGCTCACGAAAGAGCAGGGTAAAACCTTAGAAATGTACGAGAAAACGACGTTGAGGAGAACAGAAACGACGTTAGTGAAGATGAATCTGAAAACTGTAGTCAAAACTGGAATTTTTTCACAGTGGAGTACGAAACAAAACAGTCGTAGTCTGCGAGACTTGTAATGAGATTTGAAATGCATCTAGGAGATGAACACCATCATTGTTCCCAGCGTTAAACGAGAGCGTTACTCCGAGGAAGTAACCTCCCTGACAATCAACACCAAGAAACTTCCGCGTAAACTAGGAAGATCTTAAATAAGATTAAAAATTCCCCGAAGAGAGCCAACATGTTGATGTCTCTCGCCGGTAGATGAACTAAAAGGTCTTAAATGTCACAAATTGAATTGACCAACCAAAACAATGTTCAAACTAGACTCGCCCCCTTATTAGAGGTCCACTGCACATAAAACCTCAAATGGAATAGAATAAATTATCCGGTTTTTAAATAGACAAGCTCAGCTTAATCACCGTGGCGCAAACGGAAGCGCCCGGCTGTCTTACCTTAATAAAGATAAGGATGAAATAAATGCTGTAGACCAAAAGATGTTTGGACGAGGCTATCTAGGAGAAAAATATTGCTAAAGAGCAGTCTGAGGTTCTTCTTACAAGGCTGTATCCGATAAACTCGGACGCAAGTAACTTACAAAGAACAAGAAGCCCGCCGGATGGAACAGACTTACGATGAATGAGAAACTTCAGGCCTGATCCAACCCGACCACGGACAGGGTAAAGACTCAATAAATACCCCACGTGTCGAACGAGAGCAATTCTAAAGACTTCTCGGAGAAATAAACCTCAAGCAAATAATCATAATTTCTCAAAAAAAGGAAAATAAGATTAAAGCTCAACCCAATTTGAATTTTACATCTAATTCAATACAGCGATGGGAAAATTTGGATGTGACAAATGAATACATCACAATACAATATTTACTAACAGAAAAATGTGATCCAAAGAATAGCACAATTTCTTAATAAACATCTCGTGATCTCTATTGTTGTTCAACACACTCTTGATTACCCAAAGAGAGTAATAAGATAGCTCATTAATATTTAACAAAGAGCCATAGTGTATAGCTTTTGGCTTGTAATGACGAAGACAAACGCAACAACAACAACACGTAAACACAAAGACAGAGAAAAAACTCTGCAAGTTTCCTCTTGTTTTCTTTTTATCACAATGATATCCAATAAATGAAAATTATAACACTTGATAAAACAAGAGACTAAATTCTGGTAGGAGCAAACAAACTGCATGCACAGAAGCAAACCTCCCACAATTGGAAAAAGTCGGCAACACAAGAACAAATGACAGACTGCAAACTTTTACTCTGCAGCCTGTAATAATCCGTGAAGACAAAACTTTTACCTTCAGTCTGACACTGTAAACATTCTGCCAAGCAGCTGTAAACACAAACGCGACGATCCGAAACACGGGACGAGAATATACGTCGCAAATGGAGGTCGTAAATCCGTAATGCGAACATTCAAAGCCGAGAAGAAACGCCCTTCCCTAAAATGAGAGGCGGTTTTCTTTAGATAAAATAGCAGTGGAAGATTTAAATCGTAAAGGAGATACAGAACGATTTTTATTCCTAATGTAAGAAACAGCCAGAGAATGACCAAATGACAAAGGAGTCGACGAAGTACACGCGGTGAGATCAAATTCTTTTGTCCGACGGGGACAATGGAGTGATCCGACCGCCATGACCTGGCCATTGTCTGACTGAACAAAGAAACCGGTTTCCCCGACAATGCTATACCAGAGAAAGCTAGACTTTCAAGTACATTCTGGCTAACTCCCCATAGGACGGTCCACTACGGGAAATATTACCAGACACAGAAGAATGTGCCGGACTTTTCAATTTTAGGAGTACAAATCCAAAACGGAACCCCTATAATTTTAATGTCGTTCACTAAGACAATTTCAAAAACGCGTCTATCGACCTCCGATAGAACGAGGTTTTCAGTAGCATGCAGCAGGCAAGACCTACGTGCATAAGCATAATTTTTCCAAATACAAGAATCCCAAAAATTCACCCATGTGTTATTTCGATAGCATAATTTATCTTTACACGCGAAACAACGTGAGTGGGCGTCAAGCGTGTCGAAACTCGCCCACACGATTGAAAGGAATGGGAACAGAATACTCGGACATTATTTACGAAAGGAAATATTTCGAAAATAAACTTATGACAACAACAACATGTATTGCAATCAAACTCCCTGACATGCACCACTGGAGGTACAAACGAGAAAGAGGAAGAGTATGGTGGGAGCTGGCTTTTATATCCAGGCTGAGCAGGAGAGCTCTCCTAAAGGGAGACTACTCTCTGGGGGAGGATAACTCCCCAGGAGAGAGTAGCGAGAGCTCCCCTGAAGGGAGATGACTCCCTGGGGAGGATAACTCCCCAGGGGAGATAACTTTTGGTTTTAAACTGGCGTTTAACGTTTGTATTGTATATCTCTGACGGAGATCAAGGCATAAATCAAAGCAGGTGTCGGTTTGGGCAATAAATATAATACGAAGCTGCGCATCTGAAAACCCCTCGGCTCTGGGCGCAAGCCATTCATAATGTATTCAATTTGAAGCAAGACTTCAGGAACACCAAGCAGTTAAGTGACAAATATACAGATTATGAAAAAATTTGCCATTAGAAATGGCCTCTAAGGTTTATGTCCAATCCGAGAAGTCGGTATTCATTACATAAGTCTGTTGATGCATCGATGATGTATACCAAATTTTGTCATAGAGCATTTGAAAATTATCAGAGATAGAGATCATTAATGATTTCGCATAAATTAAAGATGGCCGCCCATCCTTCCCACCACTCAGAGAAACTGATGTGGTTATTCATTGCAAGTGTCTTGATACATGGATGCTGTATACCAAGTTTCATATAGAACACTGAAATGGTATCAAAGATATACATCATCAAAGATTTTGCATAAATTAAAGATGGCCACCAAGGTTTCCGCCCAATCAGAAACACCAGAACTGCCATTTATCGTAAGTCTATTGATGCATCGATGATATATGCCAAATTTTACATCGAGCACTCGAACGGTATCAGAGATAGAGATCACTAATGATCTCGCATAAATTGAAGATGGCCGCCCATCCTTCCTGCCACTCAGAGGAACTGATGTAGTTATACATTGCAGGTCTCTTGATACATCGACGCTGTATACCAAGTTTCGTATAGAACACTTGAATGGTATCAAAGATATATATCATTAAAGATTTTGCATAAATTAAAGATGGCCGCCAAGGTTTCCACCGAATCAGGGAAACTGGTTTGGTCATTCCTTTGAAGTTTCTTGATGCATCGATGATCTATACCAAGTTCACACACGGAACAGTGAAATGGTACCTAAGATACACAAGATTAATGATTTCGCATAAATTAAATATGGCCGCCAAAGTTTCCAACCAATCAGGTCCAGATTCAATAGGGTTCTGGGTCATGAGCATATGGATGTGTAGTGCAAGTTTGGTGTGCCTAGGGTAAGTCGTTCTAACGATATCTTGGTAACGAGAAAGCTGTGATGGTTTCGCATAAATTAAAGATGGCTGCCAAAGTTTCCAACCAATCAGGTCCAGATTCAATAGGGTTCTGCGTCACGCGCATACGGATGTGCACTGCAAGTTTGGTGTGCCTAGGGTAAGTCGTTCTGAAGATATCTTGGTAACGAGAAAGGTGTGACGGACGGACGGACGGACAGACGACGACAATACCCTTCGGCCAAATTTTGGCCGAGGGGTAAAAACTTAACCGGACACAGACACCGCCACTTTCCCCCTCTCTCTCCAAATACCTCGCCTACTTCGTATACGGCGAGCTAAAAACAAGGAATCAATTGTCTTAGCCTATATTAAAGCCTCTGCAGAAACTGATTATCTCACTGGTTTATTAACATTTGAAGAATATAACGACTTGTCAGCGGAAACCAATATTGCTCTTCACTGACTTCAATTGACTGTTTCTCGATGACAATTATAGCAATTTTCAAGGCTATTGCTCAGTCAACAGCAAAATAAAAGAAAGAATATGATTTAATGTTGCAAAAACTTGGGGCCTGTTGTGTTCATCCTGATATTGGCTTGTTTATTTAGTATAGACTGTGTGTTGCTCACGAAAATGGAAATATTTTGCAAAACATCTGATCTATTATGAGAAAAGGTCAATTTACATTATGCTACTAATCAGCTTCTCTAAACATCAGTATCTGGGAAACATAACTAAAATGCATGTAAATGAGACTAAGGGATTATTTTTTGGAACAAGAATCAAGAGAATTATCCATGTTGGAGAATCCACCATGCCAGTTGGTCTATTAGTCCAAGAGTCTGGATGTATAAGGACAACTCGTGCCATACATCTATGATAATGTATGTCTGTCTGTTTGTCTGTCTATCATGTCTGTGGATAATAATCTTCCCTGGCAGTATTACTAGTTTGTCCATCTCTCGTAGACATTTAAATATCAAGATCTTCCGTGGCTACGGCTGGGCATTTTTGTCACACAGACGCAATACAACTTGGAAACAACAGGGACTGTGCACTGGAATTCTTGTCTGCTTAGTGGTTTCATCTTTCATCTGCAAGAAGGGCATTGGACCTGGACCAGTACACAAGTCCGAGAGGGGCCAGGCATTAGGGTATCTAACATGCAGAGCTCTAGAGTTGGTTGGTTGTTTGAAGTTTAACGTCGCACCTAACCTTATTGGTCACACGGCGACGATGACCCAAACAAACATACCCTAACAAAACCCTAACCCTAACAAAAACCTAATCAAAACTACAAAAAAAATTTGAATTTCGAATTTTGAAAATTAGACTCTACAGACACTGATCATAATGGATCCTCAGAGAGCCCAATCTGTTTGGTACTTTAATCTACCTCCAGTGCCAGACAAACATGGCATGGTAAACCATGCTGCCCTAAGCTGGAGGGCCAGAGCACTAGAGATCTTTCCTTAATCATGTTAAAAGCTTGTCCTCAGAATAATTTCTTTTTCCCCAGCAGCAGCATAATATGAGCCAGTAATATTGAGGATTTAGTTACTTGAGATGTTGTCTTTTAAACCAGCATTGTCTTCAGAGCGGCACTTTCCCCCATCAGAATGAAACTTAGAAGATATGAAGGACTCAATTTGTCATCTCAAATATTGGTTTTTCTCTGTATGGCAGAATACAATGGACAACTTAATATAATCTTTCTTCCAAGCGGCAGTTTCGAACATCACAATCATAACCTTTTTTTTTCAGAGCATCACTTTGCAGCATCACAATGAACCCAATCGTGTTTACAGTTTAATTTCTAATGTTTCCTCTCTCATTGATGTCTATTACCCTACATGTAGCTGGTGATCAAGTTCTACTAACTTGAATTTAGTGTATTTGACACATCTAAAGAGAGTGAATTATTTTGTTCCCCTGAAACATACCAACACAGTCAATTGAAGATGAGCTATGCAAAGCACTGATTAACCCCTCTCCCTTGGGGGTCGGATATTCAAATCTTTACCCCATAGTGTGTCTCTTAACATTGCCCAATGATGATGCCATTTGACACCCCAGTCTCATCCATGATGATGCTACATATTTGACACCTTAAACAAATTAATTAATTAGTTTCACATGCTAAGATGATATCAAGCACTATCAAACATTCTGAACCAATTCTCCTTCCCCAAGTGAGAAAAATAAAGATACTGATGGTAAAGCCTGTGTCGTCAGAGAATAGGTGTGTATGTGGCATTTCACAGGTGAACCTGGAAAAGGCTCAGTGGAGCAGCCTAGCATCCAGTCTCAGATTTGGGGTGTCATATGGTGTCACCATGGGGCAAAGAGTTGAGTTGGGGGCCTAGTTGAGGGGCAGAAGTACTAGAACCACGCATTTAAGTATGGTCATAAAAGTATGCTCATAAGCAAACTATCAGGGTCACTCTGACATCTGATCCTGAAAGTATGATGCATGTGTGGGGTAAATTACGCTCAGACATACACATACATCAAGACAATACCCCTTGAATGCCATTTTCGCTGGGGGACAAAACGGGAGATTTGATCATTCCAAACAAATGTGTTATCACTAACTTGATTTGAAAAAAATGAGTATGGTAATCCCTCTAATAATTCAATCTCCCTATCAAAATTCAATCATCCAAATTTTGGGACAAAATTCAAGATGTGGTTCTAATAAATTTGATCACCCTCTAAAATCACTGAAAAAAAAGAATACATGTAATGGATTATATGCATGATTTTGAACCATTTTGTCAATTTTCTGTTCTAATAAATTTGATCACCCCCAGATTTTTATGGTGAGAAATTGAGTGAGTGAGTGAATATGATTTAACGTCGCTTTCAACTATATTTCAGTCATATCACGACATTGGGTCCTATATTCCTTTTCACACCCGGGAACCACACAGGTGGGGTCCTATTCCTTTTCACACCCGGGAACCCCACGGGTGCCTCAGTTAGTCGCCTCTTACCATGGATACAAGTAGGGACATTGTAGGTAGGGTTGATCTCTTTTTCTTTTAACTTTTGAAATATCACAAAACTTCATTGAAAAGCATGAAAATAACACAAAAAATGCTAAACAAAAGTTTATTAAAACGAGAGATCCTGAAGGATCTTGGCGCCCACCATTGTCCGATAATTGTAAGCTAATGACAAGTGGATCTTTTTGTCCATTGTTACTAGGAACAAGTGATTGATTTGTAATTTTGTTTACAGAATTTCGAATCTGAGAGAAAAAGATTGAAAAAGGGACACTGGAAAACAAGATATCTTTCTAAGTTTCAGGAGTTTCAAGATTTCTAGAAACTGTACTTATGTCGGTTGTTATAGTACAAGACTACAAGTTAGTCTGACATGTTAGACATGTACAGAGGATCCTTCGTCTTCGTTTTGTAGTATTTTTATATTTTTTTTATTATTTTTGCACGTGTCATCATTGGGTACTGAAAGCGAAGACAAATATCTCTTTGACACTTTGACATGAGCTATGAAACATACTAAGATTTTATAATTAGGAACGAATGCTAATTCTGTTCTGTTTACTGGGCTAGTTTGAGACATATCTTTTAAGATACCATGCTCGAAAATAGTAGGATGGTACAATACTTAATACTGAAGGCATCCGGTCCGCGCAGTAAATTTGAAACTTCGAAATTGTCTGAATCCTGATTATCTACCTTGGATCGAAACATGCAGTAGTCTACAGTTGTCGAGTTGTGACGTGTCACAAGAGTGACATCCCTTCATGTAGCCGACCCCGGGCAGACGAAACGGTGGGGCAGTTCACTTGCAAACTGCATGGACTAATGAAAACTCGAAGAAATACTTTTTAATTCCGAATTATTTGAACTCCTTGATATGGAAGGTGAAGGTACGGATATTCTCTATAGTCAATATATATAATATGCCCCACCGTTTCATCCGCCGACTCTTGTGATGCATCGTCACAAATACCATATTAATTTGAAGCGTAACTTGGATTTTCGAATCGGACCAAAAAAGGTATCTTGAACAACTAGGCCCCATGTGGGACCTGTGTACCAAATTTCAGAAAGATCCATGCAGTACTTCTTGAGAAATCACGATAACAAAGTTTCATGGGGAAATTCAAGATGGGCGCCTGGTGGCCATATTGGATTTTCGAATCGGATCGAAAAAGGTATTTTGCACAACTAGACCCCAAGGGGAACCTATGTACCAAATTTTAGAAAGATCCCAGCAGTACTTCCTGAGGAATCACGATAACAAAGTTGCATGAGGAAATCCATGGCTGCCTGGTGGCCATATTGGATTTTCGAATCGGACCAGAAAAGGTATCTTGCACAACTAGACCCCAACCTGTGTACCAAATTTGATAAAGATCCATGAAGTAGTTCCTGAGAAATCGCGATAAAGTTTCATGAGGAAATCCAAGATGGCTGCCTGGTGGCCATATTAGATTTTCGAATCGGACCAGAAAAGGTATCTTGCACAACTAGACCCCAAGGGGAACCTGTGTACCAAATTTGAGAAAGATCCCTTAAGTAGTTCCTGAGAAATCGCGATAAAAAGATTTCTTGGGGAAATCCAAGATGGCCGCCTTGTGGCCATATTGGATTTTCGAATCGGACCAGAAAACGTATCTTGCACAACCAGACCCCAAGGGGAACCTGTGTACCAAATTTGAGAAAGATCCATAAAGTAGTTCCTGAGAAATCTCGATAACAAGAAATTGTTTACGGACGGATGACAAACGGACGACGGACGGACGGACCACGGACGAAAAGCGATTTGAACAGCCCACCATCTGGTGATGGTGGGCTAATTAAATATCCAACTGCTTAAAATCCAAGATATGGCTGATGGCAGCCATCTTGGATTACACAGGAACTTACTGCAAAGCAATCCCAACAGTCCTCTCACCAATGTCAAAGACACTCTCCAATTTTGAATTCAATAGGTTCAATAGTGCTCTAGTTATTGGTTGGACAAAAAATGTGTAATGGAAAGATGGACGGATGGAAAGACAGAAGGACAGAATAAGGTTTCTAAGTCACCTCCCCCCTCCCCCCCAACAGACTTTATCTGGTGAGGGACAAAAATATATGGGTAGATAGGATTACAACCTACTAATACAGAACTTATTTTCACAGATTGAATTGCTTTTCAACTTACCGCAACAAAGTGGACGGTGCAACCGGAAATACGAACACCAGCGGCAAGAACATCTCTGTGTGCATGACCTCCCTTGAATGAGGGTAGAAGGGAGGGGTGAACATTTAAAATACGACCATTCCACTTTCGTACAAATTCACCTGAAACACAAAAACATGCACATTAGAGAATATAACTTAATGGTATATAACTTTAAGGAAATAGTATAAAAGCATGGTGAGGGACTGGGTCCAATAAACCAATATTACAATCATCGGTATAACAATCTGAATTATAAATTTGATATTTTCTGCTTGAAAGAATAACAAAGGAAAAATTGAACACGATGGTCAGATTTAAATTGGCAATTCCCAGACCCCTGATACGATTGAAGTCATTCCTTAGACAATAAAATATATATCCACGATAGCAGAGGCAAGGGAATTGCTTCCAACCAAATTGCAGTTCATACTTTTGCTCTCTTCCTATGTCCACAGCATGGGGCAGATTTTTAACTAAATATTGATATTAAACTGGTGTAAATATGGCAAATATGCATCAAATTATCCTACTATTTCAAGGAAGGATCTCGCAAGCAGCATTTGCTGATCACTGCCTCAGGATTAACCCTCGTCCAAGGTGATTTTCGTACATGCATCTCGATCGACAGTTTTCACACACATTATTAAACTTTGACAATGTGCAGTTGAAGCTATTAATTAAATTGTGCAGATTTTGATTCGAGTCCACTTCTGGTGAAATCTCTGCCTTTGTTTTTCACAATTCACTGCCCTACCAAAATAGTAAAAATTCTCATCTGCAACATTTGGCTAGAGAAATTTGCAATTCTATGGTTGATTTTCGAGAATAAGACCCGTGTTGATACAAAGCAGCTAGGGGGTCCCATCTTGTATGTGGATTCCAATATCGGCGATAATGAGTGGTGACTTGCCTGTGTACGTACCAACCTATATATCCACCTGTTGCTAAGCCTCACTACTCCAAAGAAAATACTATTATTATTGGAGAGCCTAAATTCTACCAATCAAATTTGAAAAAATGGGCTAGATTCATCATGCGTTCATGTGTGTGTAAAATCAAGCTTAAGGAAATTTAAGTCAGCACGCAGTTGTACATGTACATAGATGTTCTATTTATTACAGCCCTGTACAAAATATTGACATTTTTTTGTGCTCTTTTTCTTCTTAAAGTGTAACCGTGGCACTTGTGTAAGTTTATTCCATATTCAAGATAATGATGTGAATAACAAAACGTAGTGTCGTTTTCCCCCCAACATTTCACTCGTATTCTATCTCGGAGGATTCAAAGGCAGATTTCTACAGTGGGACAGACATTTTTGTTACCTCTTTTGACATCAGAGATGACGTTAACGACGTCATTACTTCGAGCATCCTGCACCGTCTGCGGGACATCGCGGCGATGCAGAGAATGGAACAGTTTTGTAACAATGTTGCGTTTTGACGTGGTTTATCGTTCGATAATAACATGCTTGTGATGCTGTGCACTATAATGACATTAATAACACTGAAATTGTTATTAAAGTCGAAAAACAAGTAAAAAGTTATAAATTGTATAATTTGGAAGATTATCTTGGATATGACGCAAACTTGCAAAAGTATCACAGTTACACTTTGAAGCCATATTAAGTTTTAAAATCGTTTTATCTCTTCATTATTTTGTTCTGTTGGAAATATTTCCTTTGTGCACTGGAAAATAATCAAAGCATAACCACGAATATACTTTTTGGGGGATTTGAGAATTAAATTTTTCTGAAAATATTGAGTACGTATTTCTGTTAAAAATCCTTCAAAATAGTATACGGTAATTTCCCTATTAATTCACCTTCCAAATTTAATTCGAAAACGGCCGATTTTTCCGCTGTCGTGATTTTGTCCATCCTAATAAAACGAACAAGGGAGCATTTTCAATATCCGTGAAACAATAAATTCGAACACTCCCGTTTTCGCCACGGAGTTCGTGCCGATGAAAGTAAAATGAATATGTTACTAGAATCTCGTATAGTATATCGGCGTATGCTATTATTTGTAAGCGTAGAGAAACAACAGGGAATGGTACAATATAATCAGACTGAATTACTATTACTTACAGTCTATAAGGAAAAAAATTGATTCAATTAACTCCGCAGTCCTGTAATTTTATCCTAAGTTGATCGCGTTTCGCCGCAGTCGGAAAAAATATATACCACCGCACGTGGTCGAGTGTCTGCACACGGCCCGCTATTGAACCATTCTACAGTTTCCAGCGTTTGAAAATCAAATATCTTTCTTTAAACCAGCATTCCTTTATTTGAAAAACACGGTGAATATTTTCCGAGAAGGCAGAACTGCGTGCGAATGAATTATGTTTGAACGGAACATAAAAATCACCGACAACGGTGGTCGACGTGACACGGTCTTAGGAAATTTTCATGGCGCTCCTTTTCTGTTCAAGTCTTTACGGTGGTTCATCGTCCCTCATTAATTCATGGCCAGAATGAAAAGTCGGTCAGATAACGAAAGTTTCAACCACTTCTCCGCAAACTTTTAACCAAATTACTGAGCTGGTGTAACTTGACTACAATTGTTTTAGAAACGACACTAAAGTCAAAACGCACATGTCGTGCTTTTAGGCGTATCACCTCTTTGCACTGGAATGGGACAAGCCGTTTCAACTCTTGACCTTGCAAATTCCCGCCAAGTTTGTTTATGTTAAACTTTACTATGATGATTTCATTGGCTGAGAACTGTAAGCGGGTCGCAAATTACCTTTTCTGGGGCGAGCACATGATCTTATTGTGTCACTCAAAATAGACTCGTCCATGCCAGACTGCACATGGTTCCACGTGCACAGTCAAAATATAATTAGGTGAGGGATCCCAGATATTACATCAGACCACGTGCGGTCTGTAAATAGACTAGGATTTTCCCATGTCTGTTTTTCGTCGGCATTATTCTCTGTCATTATTTCCTGTACATTTTCGGCCTGCTCGGCCTGTAAAATCATGCACAGTGAAGACCAAAAAGTCTGACAGTCCGCTAATCTGTCTAAAACTCTGTGATACAATCCTACACAAATTTGCCGTTGGTTCATTTTCAGGGTTCACAACAACAACGTCGACATACCAAACGACTCGAACATGGAATACTCTAATATGTGTATAGTTTTATATTTCCAGAATATTCATTCAATTCCATGTCAGTTAGGTTTCATAATATAGATCATAGCTATACTGAACAAAAAGGAAGGAATACGTTCAATGTTTTGGCCTACTTTTACGATGTTATTATGGACGCGAATTTACGGGCGTCAGCTCAAAAATCTGCATGATCGTGCTGAACTTGGCACTCGATAAATATGCTTGACTTCCTCGAATAAAATTAGACGCCTTTATTATCAGGGTAGAGGAGATTTTCTGACATCATACACTGCATTTTATGGAAACTATGATGAGATCTCAAAGTTAATACACGGTAATAAATACGATCACTACGACCACGGCGAAGCGGTCCGCCATTTTGGATTCTCCGTGAAAGTCGGCGCGACATTTAATTCGAACACTCGCGTTTTTCTAGAATTCGCTCAACAAATAATTCGAAAGTAGCCAATTTTTTGAGTGGTGAGTTTCATCACTACATCGCGAATTAATAGGGAAATTACCGTAGTTTTAGCTAATAGTATATAGTTCTGTGGTACTTCTACCTCAGGATAACGACTGTAAAACCTGACGTAATGAACCCCTGTGCATGGTATATTCCATCATATTGTAAACATTAAGTTCTTTCAGCATTACTGTGAAATCTGTTACAGTATGAAAACCATTATGGCAGAGAAAATTTTGAAGTTTAACAGGTTAGGGGAATCCCGCTCTCTAAAATGGAGGTAACAAGTGTCGTTTTCGCTCAATAAATCAGTTCAAATAAATTCAGCAAAATCCTCTTGAGGCGCATACAGACATATCTATCCGCATTAAATGGTAGTAAAAAAGTAAATTGTCATCTGTCTAATTTGCATAATGATAGGCCAAAAGATCCTTTGCGCTGTTTAAACAGCATTAGCTGGTTCTTCACATGGCAAATAAATTTTATGACATGGAACAATAGATAAATCAATGTGCCTGAAATTTTGATGCATTGGTTAAGAAGGAATCAAAAGTTATTGAGTAAAAACGACCTTTTTTACCTCCATTTTAGAGAGCGGGATCGCCCTAACCTGTTTAATGGGGAACTGCAGACATGTGGAATACAGGTACGACATGTCATGATGACATATTTGTGTGGAAGTCATTAGTTTCAGTTTGATGGAGTGCTATTGTTTAGAGAATCAAGACTCATCAATCATATACCACGGATAGTTAAATTCATTGTATCCACATAAATGCTTCTACTTTTCCTGATTAATTTGATCAAATGCTCTTAGAAACCATTTCCTATTACACAACTCCTTGGACAGGTATATGATATATGTAAACTTTCCACTGGAATCCAATTTCTTGCCAGCTGAATTTCCCTTCTATTCTGCACTAAATGTTTTTCTCTCATGTCATTGGTCAGTCTGTCTTCCTACTGTTTCATGTCTACAGTGTGTTATCCATTAATTACCATTTGACGAGGGTGTTATCATCAATATTCATTATTAATTTGGTTAAACATGCCAAATCTCTTTCAATCAATTTATAGAATTTAAGATTATGTAACACTGATTTGACTGGAGTAAACGTTTTTCTCTCATGTCATTGGTCAGTCCATCTTTCTACAGTTTCGCAGCTTTGAAAGACTTACAAATTACCGTTTGATGAGGCCGGATATTTTTCATTATTAATTTGATCAAACACGTCAATTCTTAACAAATTATCAATAATTTGAGATTATTCATTAAAGTGACCGAAATAAGATTTACATTGTATGCTTTCCTGGAATTCACTTTCTGTTTGTTTTAATTTCCCTTCCATTCTATGCCAAATGTCTTTCTCTAAGACCTGGTACACACGAGCCAGTTTACGTCAAGTGAGACTAAATTATGGAAGTCTGTAGTGGCCATTAGCTTGCTTACAAGCTTGTATTATAGACGATGACCATACCAGACCAGGATATAGCGAATGGCCGTAACAGTCTTCCACAAATTTTGTCTCACTTGTCATGCTTGTCATGGAAAACTGGCTTGTGTGTACCAGGCCTATTAAACATCACATGTCAGTCTTTCTTCCTATGTAACATGGCCACTATTTTACGTCTGATCGACGTAATGTGAATACAGCGAATGAAAACACATGTAGCGCTATCCAACTACACTGAAGTAGTTTAACTCTTTTGCTATGCTTTGAAACACAGGCTGTTTGAAGCAGAGTACATGTATCTACTATATACATGTAGTATGGTAGGCCACCTTATATTTGGACATGTTGGAAGGAGACCAGGCACAGTGGTCATCACTCCTCAAGAAATAAAGGTACACCAAAGTTGGTTCATTTTCTGGTGATGCCCACAGAACAAGCGATATAAACATGATAAAGCATCTTCCTTCCTGCTCACTGTTCCTTTCTGCTCAACATTCACTCCTGCTCAATGTTCCTTCCTGCTCACTGTTTCTTTGTGCTCAACATTCACTCCTGCTCAATGTTCCTTCCTGCTTACTGTTCCTTTGTGCTCAATATTCATTCCTGCTCAATGTTCCTTCCTGTTCACTATTCCCTTTTGCTCAACATTCATTCCTGCTCACTGTTCCTTTCTGCTCAATGTTCCTTACCATTCACTGCCGTTCCTTCCTGCTCACCATTCATTCCTGTTCAAGGTTTTCCATCATTCTCAGGCAAATCACTTTTAAATCTACTGCTCAATTTATCAATTTATCGATGAATGCCTATAAAAACTATGGGGGTGCTTCCTATGGGGGGGAGGGAGGGCTAGCCCCGCCCCCGCCCCCCCTTTTTGGGACCGCAATGTTGCAAGTCCTATCTTAGATAGCACCAGTCCAACATTTAACATGGCTGGTATAGTTCAGCCCCCCCCCCAATTTCAAATGTGCTCCGCGGCTCATGCATTAGTCGACCGGTGTCCCCTTCCCCCTTTGTGACTCTTTACCATGGGCCCCTGAATGTAATGCAGTAAACTGTAATGGTGGTTATATATGACTATCTCTCAGAAACTCTGACAATCACTCTTGCAAATGTGTAAGCCCAATTCAATCAGAGGGTATATCTGACAGAAGGAGGTATATACAATCTGATGCCATGAGAATTCTCATGGATAAAGATTTCGTTGTGAGGACATTAATATTAGAATCTTTTTAATTTACTAAATCAGCTGTAACATGTGAACACACCTTCAACAGTTTCATCAATCCAACTTTTACAGCATTTCATACATGCACAATATGGGCATATAAGCTTAGTCATGGGAAAATTTAAATACCATGTTTAACAAAGATGCAAGTTTACTCTCACCTGACAAGATACGCATGAATCCTGCAAGACAAACTATTTCAATGCCTGCTTTCTGCAGAGTGGCATCTACAGCACGATCAAACTCTTCCCGACTCCCATAATCTTTATGGTTAATGAACTGTGAAAATATAACAATTTTAACTCAATTTGAACAATTTTCATTAATTCAATGAACAGCAAAATAAAAGAAAGTGTTTTTTTTTCCAAATGATAAGATATAAATGAAGTTCTCAACCTTTATAAGACAATACTACAAGACATACAATTATACAGTTTCTGGTTGTTACCATCCAGTTAAAATTACTATTATTATAGGAGCTCTCAGTTATGGCCGCTTTATTTTGCACATCCAACATTCACAGAATTCAACAAAAATTTTCTAGATTGAAGAGATGACAACCGATGATATTTTTCCAAAATTTCAGTCCGTTGTATCACGTTTTCCTAATAAAACGGAATTCAATGAATTTGTAACTTAACACTTTATGTCAAATTCTGTCGGAGATTTGAGATTTAATCCATAGGAATACATGTAGACCACCTTCATTTCATCACACCGTTCATCGCTGTTGTTGACGAATATGTTCGTGAAACGAGGGACACTGAAACAATCTCAACCACTCAAATACAACAGCTTGTTCATGTATTTTATCATATGCCCAATAAGACTCTCGTGGTGCATATAAAGTATATCATTTTTTTGCAGAAAATACTTCTTATAACTATAGGTATGTTGATCTCTCAATCAAGTAATGTCTGAGTAACATATTAAGAGTCAATCATGGGCGTAGCCAGAGGGGATTGCTTCCTATTCTTATTTATTAGAGAGCTTAGTTTCTGAGCTGTCCAACATCGGAAAATAACATATGGTTGAGTGGCTGAGAGTGGGTCGTTCGCACCCAATGACTCCCCTAGTGATGCCCTTGTCAATTCAGATTAAAGGTTTCCATGTTTTACATGTATTATCAGTGCTGATCACTCATCTCGTTTGTAAGTCTCGGGTATGACTCGGCCCACAATGAATCTCAGAACTATCCACTTGGTTTAATCAATAGATCATCACAATGTGGTTTATTCTCTGTATATTTAATAAATAAAGACAGAGGAAGGGACACCAGTTGGCACGAGTGTAGAAGTTTGGTCCAAACTGCTGGACGTGTACCAACTGGTGTTTATCTGGGAAATTTGAAACCCAACTTCCGAGGTCTTAATTTTTTAATTCAGACACGCACAATCAAACATTTATTACGAAATCCTATTAAATTAGCTGAAATATGTTCATGTATGCCTTCTACATTGATCAAAACAATTTTTGAATGAAAACCCAAACTGTTGATTCGGCTTGGAACTGTAACATTCAGGCATGTCAGGTGGACTGGCATGAAAAACAATCCCAAGCGAGATCTTGAGGCCAGGTAACGACGTACCGAATTTAAAAATAATTCGTTCAGGTTTTCAAAAGTTACTGTACAAAAACAAAATTTTAACTTCGCCCCCAGGTAGCGCCACCTATATGTGGCTAGGCATGAAAAACAATCTCCTCAAGCGAGATCTTGAGGCGAGGTACACACATACCAAATTTGAAAAGAATCTGTTCAGTTTTTCATAAGTTATTGTCTGAAAATGAAGTCAAATGGACGGACGGACGGACACATCCCAATACTGTAGTCCCCCTTTACTAGCATGTTTAGCCCTTTCGGGCATTGGAGGACAATGCGGTATCACTTCCGAGCTGGTCAAGAAGAAAATTGTTGCAAACTGCAGGAAAGTAAATAGTATGCATGCACTCACTATAGTTACCCCTGCCAGGTGACAACTTCACAGCACTGCAAGTGATTGCGGTTATTATCGGAAATTCAAAACCACTTTTGGTACAATGCTATAAAATTGAGATAGACTGGAGGTATGTTTCAATTGTTTATAGGGTTCAGAAAATCTGGTTCCTGCACAATATCTTCAGATGAGAAGGTCTCATTATTCATCCAAAATGTATAAGGAATGTATAAGACATTAATCAAAGTGTTCAAATATCACCTTATTTGGAGTGAGTGAGTGAGTGAGTAGTAAGGTTTAACATCGTTTTTTAACCTTGTTTCAGTCGTATCACGATGGTGCCTACATATGCCAGAACACCAGAGTGCTCACAGTTCCTATTACCCTGGACACTGATCAGCCCAGCCAGTACAGCACCAGGTCACACATCCAAGTATTGACCGAGCTTAACGTTGCTCACCTTTGATGATCTGACGAGAACCGGTGTGTCTAACGCTCTGAGCCGTACCCACCTTATTTGGTATCCCAGCCTGCTCTGCCCTGGCCAATCCCTTCACTCCCTTCTTGTTAGAAATCACCAACACAATCTCTGCTGCACTATTGTTACCCAGCTCTTTAGTGTGATCAATTAATGCTTGTAGATTTGTCCCTGGAAAGTAAAATACACGAATACAAGACTATGTCAATGCTGAAACACTACAAGAAGTATGTGATACATCGTCACCCACTAATGTATCCATACCTCAAAACTTTTTCCGCTGACCAACCCTGATATTTTCGTTGTGGGTAGCTGGGGTGTTGACCAGTAGTAAAACGTTAAAAAAATTGATGGTCTTCAATCTAGATTTTTGTGTACGTAGCCGCGAATATCACCATGTCAACAGTTTTGTGCCGAAATCATGAAAAATCAGTTTTCTGCACAACAGAGCAATGAAGTCAAAGTATACATGTATGGATATATACCTACAAGTATTGTTTATTTATCGAGAAAAACTTCCACGGGTCTTAGAAACAGCACAAAGTTGAACATAAATGCAATAATTGTATATGAATTAGGCATTTCATCGATCTGTATGACGTTGGAAATCACATTTTCAGACTATGAAACACACTCCCGAATCGAAAATCATCCGGTGGCCTATGCTGATATTTTAAACACAGTTTCCCCACCATGTGATCTTTTTATTCATCAAATAAAAAGTGGTGGTCTTTGATATACTTTTTTATATAAAATGCTCTAAATGACCCTATCCCCCCAGTTTTCTAATATTTGCAATGGTTTTACCTCCCCTGGTAACGTCTCTTATCAGAAAAGGTGATATATGACGTTGGAAGAGTTATACAGGGAAAATAACCCTGTGTAATGACGTCGCCAATGTGGTTTGATCGAGGCATGAACCACCTTAAGGGTTTTTTAGCCCAGTGACATTTGACCTTTGTCCTTGACCTCCACTTTGGTACATGACACGTCGTCTCTTCCGAGGGTATGAACTCACAAAAATTTGAACTTTAGATGGAAAACTCTCACGGATAAAGACCGGACATGAAGGATGAACAGAAATCACCATCATATGTCTGCCTGTCATGTGAGCATATAAAAGAGTTAATGTATGAGTACATCTTCGCATATCCAAGTCGGAAACTACACGTGTTGCCTTGGCTGAACAGAACACATTATCTGATCAGAATATGGGTTTGATGAGACATAGCTCTATAAATATTCCGTGGTCCATATTAGGACGTGCAATGTATGACCTCATTAAAATTCAAATTTGATTGGCTTTCGAAAGAAACTAACATCAATACTCTCACCACTCGCCATATTTGGAAATCACACATGCAGACATCAAAGAAAATCCTCGCTGTATGATGTGGGCAAGCTCCTATCTTGATTGACTATGTCACATGCGTTTCTCGGTTTTAACAATTTACTTCATTCATTAGGTCATGGTAAATGACGGAACGTTAGTGTAGTACTTAACTTGAAATGTGAAGATGGCACAAGGAAAGCACCATGTCCACTGATAAGGTCCAGAAACCCGCAATTATCTTGTAGTGTACAGAAGCAATCAACAAAGTCTGAACAAATAAACTAGAAATACCAATGTTTGACCAAATTTCATAGATCATCATGGACAACTCCGCCCCTCTCACACAACCACCATCCATCCTCACAGGTGCTGATGTACACAATTAAGCACCTGGGAAAAGTTGGCCAAAATTGAATTTGGACGAGAGCTTGAACAGAGACATTGGGGAGTATTTTCAGATTTACATTCTCCATACAAGGCATGAACATACCCGATCCTGATATGAGGACTGCGACCCGCTTCCTCCGGCCTAGTCTTCGTGCCCTGGGCCAAACTTTGTCTAGAGCTGTCTGGAGGTTTGAGATTCTCACCCGGTCCTCTCCTATAAAATATATATATACAGATACAAGGTCAGTGAGGTACATGTAGCAATACATATGGCTACCTTACAAATAAATAAGATCTAATTTATACATGAGCAGTGTGACTAACGTCACAGGACCTACGAAGTAGGGTAGGCATTAGGACTCCCGACGCGAACTGAACTCTTGGAAATCCCCACCCCACAGTTGAAATCCTGCCTATATTAAGATGGGCACTGCCGAAGTCAGAATCACCAGTGATTTTCATCAAAAATCAACAGAAATTTTCATCAAAAGTAGGTCAGCTCAGAACTTGCTGGTAACAGTTCCCTAATGCACCTTCATGCCAAATATCAAGGTTCTAACGTCAACGGTTCTCCTTATTTTGCTGACGAAAGGATTTGGATGGACTCACTGACTCATTACCAGACAATTTGCAAATGAGAGCCTACTTGGTAGGAATAGATATTATTATTCCCATGTACAATGTATGTGTATACAGAACTGAACCAAGCATGCTTTCCCAAGCTGTGCTCCATGTATCCTAGTTGGTAGGGTGGTGCTCTTATTTCTGGAAGTCATGATTAAATTGCCGAGTCAGTGAAATCACTGCTTTGAAGTTTCAGTAACTGGGAATTATCTTGTAGTACACCAAACTTCGTGAAACTATTTCAACGGCTTAGTGAACCGAGTGTTGTTGTTACATGTATTTTGAAAAATGCTGAGTACTCTTATATTGGAGTACTATTTGAAAAAAGAGCCTATCTCAAAAATCATTTATTTTGACCATGTTGGTTTTTATATAAATTATTTTCATATGAATGACATAATCTAAACAAGGGTTATGTGTAACCCGGCAGCTCGCCGTTCTGGGTTTTGTCAATAACATGTAGCTTCGCATAACATTATTCTAAGTCCAGCCTAAACAAAAAACATTAACCTTCCAGCCTGAGTCTACATTGCGCTAAACATAAAAACTTAACCGGACACCGACACCGCCACTTTCCCCCTCTCTCTCCCAATACCTCGCCTACTTCGTATATGGCGAGCTAAAAATAACAAGGATTTCAATAATGTTTTCGGTTTCAGTGAAAAATGTGCACTGAACAAGCTATCTTCAGAAAAATTAACATGGTGAAGATTGAATTTCTTTGTTTATAATTTTACCGCATGTATTACTGATTGAAATAAGCCACAAAAATGAGTCCTCCATAATGCCGATTTCTAGTACCGGTAATATAGAGAATGAAGTGCCAAGATCACATGTTAAAAGACAGGAAATATCCTTAACCCGAATTGTATTAAACTTCCATCATGTAGATTTAGTGAACTTTTAGATGTTGATGACAGTTTTGAGGAATATATTCAGTTCATTATTCATTCTCAATTGATACGTAACGAATGCTCATTTGTCTATCAATGTCTGTTTTGTGGGGTATATCGGGTGACTTTTGATAAACGAAACCTTAAGAACGTAATCCTTCAACACTGAAATCATCGAGATCGAAGATAGTAGAGGATGACAAACTCTCAAAAATGTTACATATTGAAGTTGGAAGTAGATATGGTGTGCACAATGATTGAACTATCAGAATCATGCTGCTGGGTGTGATCAAATGAAAGGTTCCTGTAAGAACCTAAACAATACATGCCTCCAGATCCTCTTTTTGTATTCTTTCTATTGAAGGGGAGGCAATCCATAATCCAATTTGAAAGCTCTCACATATACGGCTTAATTGTACTTATCATTTCTTCATTCTCGGCTGACAAAGTGTTCCTGGCAATCGTGTTAGACTGTGCCATAGGCAAATAAACATAAACCATCAAAGTCTACTTCTTCAATATCTGTACTATATAGTAAGTACACGGAGTGAATGCCGACAACTCTAGTGATTGTACCTCAGGTTCAAATATTATGCCTGACGTCAATCTGCACCTTGTCAGCCACATGCCTTCAGCAAAGCTTTACAAGCACTTGTGTCCTTTCAAAATGGGGATCTAAATATACCTGAGAATCACTGGTGTATATCTGACAATCTATCCCCAGGATCCCCCCCAAAGATACATGACGGGGATCATGGGGACCAAAGTTAGCACAATTTCTACCAGTAACTGTGCCCTGGAGAATTTCCTTGTAAGTTTACATCCTCTTATAATTTAACCACATGAAGTGCAGCTTCAACTCCATTCACCGGTGATCGCTAGCCTCAAACTGCTGAAATGACATGGATTCGAGCCCTGCTAGTGCATGCGTGAAAGAAACTCTATTCTTCTCCTTTGTATCGAGACCCTTACTTGAAAGATGGGCCAGTAGGCTGTAAGGAGAATATTTTATGACCTTAGCTTCTATCACTGCACTTTTCATGATGAAATTATTAGAAAACTTGCCAAATTTTATCCTTTGCCTAATCAGAGCCCAGTTCAAATAATGCTACTTGTCTATTTCGAGACATCAGTAACAATAATCATGCTGATGAATTAAACCATCTGATTGGTCAATTTATATTTTCAAATGGAAATCTGGCAATTTCATTGGCTTGTGAAGAAGAAAACTTGAGACAGTTTCAGGGCTTCGTGTTTAGAATTAGTGCGCGAGCTAAAAATAGCTCACGTCAAAATATTTAGGAGAGCATATTTGAAAGTCAGGCGAGTGGTTGCAATATAATACAACATAAAATATGACAGTTTACGTGAGCTAAAAATCACTCTCATGACATGAATTTATGCGAGTGTTTGCGTGCAGGTGAGCTATCACTCGCGCTAAAAACACGAAACCCTGCAGTTTCGGAATCCCCAGTAGTACATGTACATGTATACAAGTGTCTTGAATTTGTCACTGCATCACTAAAGCTTTTCACACATCAAATTAAATTTCCAAAGCATATGGACAAATGATACACTCCATAAGGTCAGCTATCTCAGACCATAAATGAATCATGTACATGTATGTAACAGCTGTTCTCATATCTTCTGTAAATAACTCAACTACCATGTTTACAGGAAATGCATTATCCCAACCCAAAATATTGGAAAAATCAAATATATTAGAATACTTATTTCTTCTTACTGGAGGAAGATCATACTAATCGGGGTGTGCAAAAACTTGATGCAAAATTATGGAGTGATTGAATTGTTAGGGTGCCTGAATTATTAAAGAGTTTGCTTTAGGAAGATGGTATACTTTCAAACTGACTGTCAATGGTCGCAGATTCTGCATTTCTCTTTCCTTTCTCAGATTTGAAGCCCAAGGTACATCAAAATATCTTTTGCTCTTGTCTAATTTCATGATAAGACATTAATACGGATAATTCTAGCCCTTAACCGCTTCTTCTTGGATATGATGTCTACCAGCTCACACAGAATCACGTTTTGACAGGTATAATATGTTTCAACTAAAAACATTTATCAGTTGACCTCTTGCAGAATAGATGGCATGGTCTAAATTAAAAGGGGTGGACAGACAGACAGACAGACAGACAGACAGACATCAGTAATTCCTCTAATAATTCAATCACAGGAAGTGAAATTTCTCACCACAAAATCACGGGGTGATCAAATTTATTAGAAAGGAAGTTGACAAAATGATCCAGAATCATGCAGATAAATATTTTTTCTTTGTTGTACATGTATGTATTTTAATAGTTTTAGAGGATGATCAAATTTATTAGAACGACCGACAACTTGGAGTGAATGCATTTTTATTAGGGTGATTGAATTCATGGAAGATTTAGGGTATAGCCATAAAACTGTCAGCAATCTCAAAATGGATCTTTTATGGGTTCTACAAATATAGTTAAACCTGTGGGTTCATTTCACATTCCCATTTGTAATGGTCAATGTCAACATGACCCCCTAGTCAAAACTATTTAACGCTTGGAGCGAAGCAATCAAGGACAGGAAGTTAAACGTTGGTCGACAAACATCAGTTACGTTCCCATTATTAATTGACATAGCAAATACGCTCATTTTCTGACATGAAATAATGGGAGAACACATTCTCCCCCCAGAAGTCATTTCCAATTCTGATTTAATTTTCTTTTTAAAAGATGTCAAGCTCAGGATCCAGCACTGGATGGTGGAATGAACATTACGAAAATTGCTTCAATTTCGTCATGACAGCACACATCACTCCTGAGTTATACTGCGGATACGACGAAAAAAAATGTTACGTTCTCGAGGCCCGTCTATAGAAAATTATCCTGCATTCATCCTGCTGCATAGTTTGATTGCAACTATAGAATCAGGTGCTGATCTTTTATATTTTTGAAAGGGCATGGAATTGAGCAATCAAATATGGATCGGAATAACAGATAAATTTGAATTTAATGAGAGGAACTTCTTCAAACATGACAAATAAGGGTATTTTCAAGTCACTCATTTGATTTTTTTTTGCTTTCTTTTCCTCGGGTGTCTTTCAAAATTTAAGACCTTAAAACAAGTCCTTCAAGTTATATCAGCATAGCAGGTTACAGCGAAAAATTGACAATATCACATTGGCAACACGGAAATTGTCATTGCACTGGTGTCAATCATATCTTCACTCAATGTACAGTTACATATCACCAACATCGGGAAGTTTTAAATAATCACATTGTCAAGAAATTCAACTTTAAGACGGCAATGGTTGAACGAGACATGCCTTGTATTTCATTCATTCTGCAGACATATCCATTTTGCTGTCTTAACCTTTGTCGAGTTACTAACAATTAAAGATGTAATCAGCCTCAAATCTATTGTCACAATTAAGGAATGCATATGCTGATTTTTGGAGGGATCTGACAAAGCATTTCAAAGTTACTGATTGGGAGTCCACCTTTTGCAAAATTACAGAGCAAGCCTGCAAACCAATTTATTCCTGCTTTTCTGTTCATAAATTTTGACCGTCTAATGGGATAGCTATCCTTAATGAAGTTGGAAGTAAGTATGATGTGCACAATGATTGAATTATCATAATCATGCTGGGTGTGATCAAATTAAAGGTTCCTGTAAGAACCTAAACATTTGATACATGCCTCAAGATCCTCTTTATGTATTCTCGCTAATGAAGGGGAGGCAATCCATAATCCAATTGGAAGCTCTCACGTATACGGCTTAATTGTGCTTATCATTTCTTCATTCTCGTCTGACAAAGTGTTCCTGGCAATCCCGTTAGACTGTGCCACGGGCAAATAAACATAAACCATTATAGTCTACTTCTTCAATATCTGTACTATATAGTAAGTACACGGAGTGAAAGCTGACAACTCTAGTGATTGTACCTCAGGTCCAAATATTATGCCTGACGTCAATCCGGACCTTGTCAGCCACATGCCTTCAGCAAAGCTTTACAAGCACTTGTGTCCTTTCAAAATGGGGATCTAAATATACCTGAGAATCACTGGCGTATATCTGACAATATCTATCCCCAGGATCCCCCCCCAAGATACATGACGGGGATCATGGGGACCAAAGTTGGCACAATTCTACCAGTAACTGTGCCCTGGAGAATTTCCTCGTAAGTTTACATCCTCTTATAATTTAACCACATGAAGTGCAGCTTCAACTCCATTCACTGGTGACCGCTAGCCTCAAACTGCTGAACTGGCATCCAGGATTCAAGCTCCGCTAGTGCATGTGTGAAAGAAACTCTATTCTTCTCCTTTGTATCGAGACCCTTACTTGAAAGATGGACCAGTAGGCTGTAATGAGAATATTTTATGACCTTAGCTTCTATCACTGCATTTTTCATGACAAAATTATTAGAAAACTTGCCAAATTTTATCCTTTGCCTAATCGGAGCCCAGTTCAAATAATGCTACTTGTCTATTTCGAGACATCAGTAACAATAATCATGCTGATGGATTAAACCATCTGATTGGTCAATTTATATTTTCAAATGGAAATCAGGCAATTTCATTGGCTTGAATTTGTCACTGCATCACTAAAGCTTTTCACACATCAAATTAAATTTCCAAAGCATATGGACAAATGATACACTCCATAAGGTCAGCTATCTCAGACCATAAAGAGGAGAATCATGTCTGTAACAGCTGTTCTCATATCTTCTGTAAATAACTCAATTACCATGTTTACAAGTGCATTATCCCAACCCAAAATATTGATTGAATTGTTAGGGTGCCTGACTTATTAGAGAGTTTGCTTTAAGAAGATGGTACACTTTCAAACTGACTGTCAATGGCCGCAGATTCTGCATTCTCTTTCCTTTCTCAGATTTAAAGCCCAAGGTACAGCAAAATATCTTTTGCTCTTGTCTAATTTCATGACAAAACATTAATACGGATAATTCTAGCCCTTAACCGCTTCTTCTTGGATATGATGTCTCTCAGCTTTACGGAATCACGTTTTGACAGGTATATGTTTCAGCTAAAAACATTTATCAGTTGACCTCTTGCAGAATACATGTACATGTAGATGCATGGTCTAAATTAAAAGGAGTGAACAGACAGACATCAGTAATTCCTCCAATAATTCAATCACAGGAAGTGAAATTTGCCACCACAAAATCAGGGGGTGATCAAATTTATTAGAAAGGAAGTTAACAACATGATCCAGAATCATGCAGATAAATATTTTTTCTTTGTTGTACATGTATGTATTTTAATAGTTTTAGAGGATGATAAAATTTATTAGAACGACCGACAACTTGGAGTGAATGCATTTTTATTAGGGTGATTGAATTCATGGAAGATTTAGGGTATAGCCATAAAACTGTCAGCAATCTCAAAATGGATCTTTTATGGATTCTACAAATATAGTTAAACCTCTGGGTTCATTTCACATTCCCATTTGTAATGGTCAATGTCAACATGACCCCCTAGTCAAAACTATTTAATGCTCGGAGCGAAGCAATCAAGAACAGGAAGTGAAACGTTGGTCGACAAACATCAGTTACGTTCCCATTATTAATTGACATAGCAAATACGCTCGTTTCTGACATGAAATAATGGGAGAACACATTCTCCCCACAGAAGTCATTTCCAATATCTGATTTAATTTTCTTTTTAAAAGATGGCAAGCTCAGGATCCAGTGCTGGATGCCGGAACGAACATTACGAAAATTGCTTCAATTTCATCGTGACAGCAGCCATCACTCCTGAATTATACTGCGGATATGACGAAAAAAAATGTTACGTTCTCGAGGCCCTTCTATAGAAAATTATCCTGCATTCATTCTGCTGCATAGTTTGATTGCAACTATAGAATCAGGCGAAGATCTGCTATATTTTTGAAAGGGCATGGAATTGAGCAATCAAATATGCATCGGAATAACAGATAAATTTGAATTTAATGGGAAGCACTTCTTCAAACATGTCAAATAATGGTCTTTTCAAGTCACTCCCATGATTTTTTGTTCAGGTTTCATTCAAATTTACAAGATTAAATCAACTTCAAGCTATATCAGCAAAGCAGGTTACAGAGAAGAATTGATTAAACCACAATGGCTACATGGAAGCAGTCATTGCACTTTCTAAATGACAAAAAATAAATATCTTCCTATGTATTCAGCAATGGGAGCTGTGTAATTACGGCCATCAGAGGGGTACTGTATGTTCGCTTTCAACACAACCGGTCTGCTACCTCCTACATATATATTTGTGGGGGGGCCCATTGGCCAAGTGGTTTAGATTACCGACATATGGCATATTCCACGGTATATGGGACAGCTGACTCTTAAAATGGTTGTAAAATAAAAATGACTGACTGCCGACTTTATTCACTATTATGTGTTCACACAAGAGTGTGCTTCAACAAAAAGACGTTAACTTTTCACTAACTAGGCACATATTTGCCATATGTCAATTTTAATGAAGTCGTCACAGAACCAAAATTATATGTATATGGTTTGGAAAGGTAAGTGTTTCAGCAGAAAATGTCAATAAAAAGATACATATCAAGTGCCAAAGTTTTGTTCTGAAATGCAATAGTTACACGGACATGAATCTGTTAACATATTATTCGCAAAACCTGTATTTTAATCATTTGAAGAAGTGCTTCTGTTTTTGCTCGAACTGGGACTTTTATTTAATTCTCTTGGAAATTTAATTCTCTTGTAATAAAGTTTTAAAATAGAACTGTGTTTTAGTGTTTTATTGACAGATTGTTAGTGTATTAGCTTGATCTTTACAACAAACATGACCCAGCACCTGGAGTTATCCAAGATAAATAAGCTTGAACAGTGGACCGGTGCTAACATCACCATTGAAGGAAACAGAGTAACGTTAGCAACACACCAAACGTACATTTCTTCATACTGAACTGTTTACTGTTCGTAATGCATTTTTTTTGCTAACGAGCAAACCTTTCCATGAAATGCCACTTGCAAGGGTATGAAAATAGGAGATAAACATTCTCACTTTAGTGACTCGAGGGTTGTTGCTAACGTTACTTTGAAGGACCTTTTGCTGTCAACGGACTTAATTATACAGATTTCAGCCAACAGTGTTCTCACAATGATTGTTTTTAATTTTTTGTATAACATACAAATCCTCCCAAGAGTCTGTTGTTTAATGATAATAATTTGCTGAAAAATGACCAAGATAGTAAGGCCAGATATGTGATCAACTGATCCATGCCCTCCATGGTTTGAACAGATATGTGAATTAATTAATGCATAAATATGTGAAAACAAAATTGATATGGCAGTATACCTCAATTGGGGTATAGCACTATACCTCAAATGAGGTACTGTACCCCAACTCAGGTATACCCTTATAAAAAAATACCATGGTTTATAACGGAATAAACCATGGTAACCATGGTAATACCATGGTTTTCATGGTAATACCATGGTAATACCATGGTACAGATGTACCATGGTTCAATGTATCATGGTTTTCATGGTAATACCATGGTACAGTTTGCACCATGGTTCAATGTACCATGATTTTCATGGTAATACCATGGTAATACCATGGTACAGATGTACCATGGTTCAATCTACCATGGTTTTCATGGTAATACCATGGTACAGATGTACCATGGTTCAGTGTACCATGGTTTACTCTGTTCAACTATGGTAGCACCATGGTAATACCATGGTACAGATGTACCATGATTCAATGTACCATGGTTAAACTTAACCTTGATCCACTATGGTAATACCATACTAATTACCTTGGCGCACAATACATTGGCTTAACATACCATGGTTAACCATTTTGAACAATATTAATACCACGGTACATAAAAAAAAACCATGGTACTGTATAACATATTTAACCAAAATATTATTTCTCTGATTTTTTAGGCGTACTGTTGTTAGTGAAAAAAAACAAACAAAACATGGGAAGGCTTTCAATTTACGAGAAATAAATGAATGAATGCAAAGTTATGCCTGTGAATAAAGTTGAATGGCTGACAGAAAGGCTTAGAATTAAACCGGTATAGTTAAACAAATTATGTTTACAAAATATACTGATTGTAATTTTTACCTCTGGCGAATAACATCACGTGGTACGAGGCGGAAAAGAAATGTATATATTGGGTAATGAATGCTTGTCCTGGAACAAAAGACATTCTTATTTTCTTGGCTGGAATCAGTGAGGCTTATAACATGTTTAATTGTCATCTCTGCATTAAGGATTATAAACAATTAAGGGAAGAGTCTCCCCGTAGTTGCCGGAAATAGGAATTGACATCTTCAACTCAGAGCTACGGCGCAGGCCTTGCTCCGATGAAAAGCCACCCCACGAATAGGGAAATGTGATGCAAGCTGAAACGTTTTCTAAACTTTAGTTTAATACAGGAGAAATTTTATCAAAACTATTTGTCAGTTCATTAGTTGCCGAATAAATCCTACGTCGGATTTCGACTTCTCAGACAACAACAACAACACGTACAGTCAGGCTGACCAAAAAAAAAGTGACATCGTGGCCGGGAATTTTTTTATGTCTTATTTTTTCGAACAGGCTGTTTATCCACTGAATATGTCCTCTAATATTCCAACATTCCAACATTCAACTCTAATAAAGATTCGGATGAAATTCCCTCTTTTAATAGTCTTGCAATATGAGGCTATTGTTGCTATACTTCGTTGATTTCCGTTGTTTTTCCGAATGGTCGATCGATTCCGAATGGGAGTCAAGTGTGATATCGAAAACGAGGCTACGACAAACATGGCGGTGAAAAAGTAAATTTCTGTTTGGTCTGTTTTGTCCCGAGTTCTTCGACCTGTAATGGGACTAGCTACCCGATCATGCAGTCCTCTGTCAAACGACAGAATGGATTACTGTTCGTGATAAAGTTGAGTGAGATTCTAGCGTTACTTTAGGGTTCCTAAATCAACAGTAACGGAAGTGCCCCACGCCGTCACTGAGACCAGTCCTTCACACAGATTAATGCGGCAGTTAGATCAACATCAAGGCATCACTGTGACTGGAGCGCTCTATGGCACAGCGAGGAGCACGGCAGCGAGCGATTATCCTGGCTACCCAAGCCATTGTTTAGCAGGGTACATTCGTCCCATTTGCACTCTCCCAATAGCCTATCGTTCTATCAATAGAGACTGATTTACTACAAACAGGATGCAGCGAGGCGTAAATTGGACCCTCCATGACGTTTGGCATTGTAAAATTGTTGATGGGCTCAACAACGATTTCAGTTGTTCCAGCCAAAGTTTTGAGATTCGGTGGTAAGTACTCTAATTAGGCATAGGAGGTGATTTTTAATAAGAACATTTACATGTCAACAAATTAAAGCACAATTAAGTTCTCCATAAATCAAGTACGATATGATATAAAACAGCATGTAGCTTGTCTTCATTGAATTTACGGAAGAGTCAAAAGTGTCCGGAATTGTGACTAGATTCTGAGAGGTGGCGACCATATTTGAAGGTGAAATGGTGTAATATTTTCGCTGTTTTCCCCAATTTCGGCTCTGAGTTGAAAACTTCTGATAATATTGAATTTATGAAGCAGATTGTGAAACAAAATCTATAAATATATATTTTTCATCTCTATAGACAAAACTTTGTATGTGTTTATCACTAAGTGTACTAAAAGTTGCCATTGTTATGAGGTATGAATGAATGCTTAGCTAAAATTATGAATATTATCTGCCCAGTTCTTCAAACAGTCCAAAGAATTCTTCCAGTCAATTCCGGCACACAATCTCCATCTTTAATTATGAAAACATGAATGTAATATGAATCAACTCACTGAAGAAGTGCACATCAACTTTTGGCCCCGAGCACCATGACCAAGGCATTACCCAGTCTATACAGAAAATATGGTCACAAAGTCAAACTGATACTTCTGATGACGTCACTTCAATGCCTACTATAATAAATATAATGATGTAAATCTGAGTGTTAATTATGTAAATGTATCATTTGATATCTCATTTTTGTTTACCATATATTTGTAGAAAAGCCACCTGCTCTAATGCTGAGCAACAGGAAAATAGCATGAATAAGAGGGGTATCACATTAAGCAAGTTAAGATTAAGTTATGTGATATTTCTCTATTTCAGACGAGCGACCCAAGCTGAAATCTATACTGGACAGACTTCTGGATGGAGAGGATATATCCGACATTAGGAAATCTCTTGGTAGTCTGGGAAGAGAACAGAGAAACGATATCCAGAAGACGATTCTCCAGTCCCGAAGATGAGGTAATTCTATAGCAAGTGAAAAATCAGCTTAAATAAACTTAAGCTACATGTAGTAAACAGTATGCCAGTAAACGAAGTCTACAATTAAATTTGGAGGAGGATCGCTGTTTGCGAAACTGGAAAAAAAATTGCGAAACTGGTCAAAGCACCAACGTGCGGAAAATGCCTCTGCACATATTTGTTTTATCCCCAAATTTAGTAATTTCCGCAAAACTAGGATAAATAACTTTCCCTCGATGGGTGCTTATTCAACATTACACACCTCAGACGACTTTCAATTGTGGAACTGGATATTGTCTGTAAGTCCCATTTTCTCCTTGTATTGTATTGATGTGGCTATAACCGATTGTTTTCAGCATACATGTAAGCTTGAGTACAATTTATATGAACTGTGTTTTTTCTATTCCATTAAGTTTTCTGTCGCAATGAATGAGCATTTGAGAAAAAAATATTGTGACAGTTATTTCCCAGAATTAAAAACAAAACACAGAATGCAGACATGGGTTACATATGCTGGATTATTAACTCCTCACTCTTATCTTCAATAATTCATTTTGTATTTTCAGAATGAACGTCCAAGAAAGACTAACAGAAAAGCAAAGTAACAAGCGCAGCGAGAAGAAGGCTGGAACCTCCCTTGCTGTCAATTCTCGAAGAAAGAAATTGGGGGAAACAGGTATGTACATAAGGCCGCAGTGTCCAATAAACACTTCTATATGTGGCAATTATATTTTCATTAGTGAAGCCTTAATGTGCTATATCCCATAATCCAGAAAATGCGGATATGTGTTAAATTTGCCATATCTTTTAGATCAAATATATTTATTGTTTACAGATCAATCATGCAATATAATAATTATATGATCCAAATGAGGTAAATATGTTTTATGTACTAGAGAAAACCAATATTCGCCAAGGTCAAGGGTTCCCACACAAGGGGAAGTAACTCAATTGTACATTTGAGTAGATCACCTCCCTTGCTGTATCATGGTCATGATAGTGTTAGAGTAATGTAAATCTCTAGTTTTCAACTCTTCCAATACAAAAGGAAGTAACTAAACTATTTACTCTCATTAATCATACTCATGTCATGGTTTCATTTAGAATATTTGTTTGGGGGCCTCTGGGGAAATTTTCTTTGAAAAGAATTGAAGCTAAATAACTCAAAATGTAGTGAATTTTAAAGAATTTAGAATATTTCAAAAGAAAAAAACATTAATAATTAATTTTTGTTATAGGCCTACATGGATTCCTGACATGTTTTTGTGTGACTTTATCATTCTTGTCAACCAAAACTGAAATACAACATTCACCACTTCCTGCGTCATATATATTAGGTTTCCAAATCGTTATGTTGATTCCTTTTCTTTTCCAGAGCTGATCCAGCAGTACCATCCCATCAAGACGACATCTGATATCCATTATTACATGAGGGAGAAACTAACAACTCGGCAAAGAATTTAATCAGGAAACAGGAAAAGATTCAACAGTAGAAGTGATATCTACCTAGTTAACATATACGAAACCAAATTGACTGTATAGTGATATATGCTATGTTTGCACGAGGTCTTATTAAACCTTTACAAATCATTTTTTCTTGTTTTCGTGCATCTGCATTTGTTTCTTGAGCAATCAGTCTCTTCAACTCGTCTAATGTGAATGCGGATTTATTCCAGTACAATACCACACTCAATACCATGGTATGAACCACTATGTTTTTGGCCAGTTTTACCATGGTGCATTCAGCTTATCAAAGTATATGTACCATGGTACCATGGTAGAGCCATAGTACATGTAACATGGTAAAACCATGGTTCTATGGTAAAACTATGGTACATGTACCATGGTAAAACCATGGTTCTATATGGTTAAACCATGGTACATGTACCGTGGTAAAAATACATGTACCGTGGTAAAACCAAGGTACATGTACCGTGGTGAAACCATGGTACTATGGCTAAAGCATGGTACATGTACCATGGTAAAACCATGGTTCTATGGTAAAACTATGGTACATGAACCATGGTAAAACCATGATACCATGGTAAAACCATGGTACATGTACCATGGTAACCATGGTACATGAACCGTGGCCAAAAACCCGTGGTTTGTACCATGGTATTGTACCATGGTAATACCATGGTATTTTTTTATAAGGGTAGTACCCCATATGGGGTATTCAACCTAACCTGTTGTTGTTGTTGCACCGTTTTGGGGAGGAACTGTTGTAAGTTCAAATCAAAATGTATGTGCAGGTAATTTAGAACACTGGCTGTATGATAATTGGTATTCTATTTTAGGCCCATCTTCACAAAATTTACACCAGATCACACAGACAAAAAAAAAAAATCCTGTTTGTCAACAACGTTACAACAACAACATATCTGTCAGAAGTTACGTGAGCAACGAATCCTTCATATAGTAACGTTAGAAGAAGAAAATCTCAAAACGACACGAGGCTCCATCGACGGCATCGTGAATTCGACGCCCGTGTCGATTTTTCTCAAAGACGGTCCTTACTCAAATCAGTTGATGCAACATCATTGTTTTTCAGGTGAAACCAATTTAAAAATAGGGCAAAGAATAACCTTATTGCTTTGTGACGCGAACGTAACCACACGTGAAGGAAAACATAACACGCCCTTCCCCGAATAAATGAAAAATTTACCAAAATCGAGCAGACGAGTTTCTACACTTAGAACAAAATGACCATCCCGCCGAAACGAAAACGAGGCTGACTTCCACCTCCTTCACACGTGATTTTTGCTTTGATCGATCATTTATGTTGGCTTCTGAAGGACATCACGTTCGCAAAACATGAAGCAATATATATTTACACTTAGACGTGGGATATTTCGTGAATGTTTCAGATATCACTTGCATACTAATTAGCTTTCAAGTGTACACATGATCGACACAAGGAATTGTTTGTTGGCGAGTGGGGAAGGAAGAATGCGAACGTAACTTACTCTGACGGATGACCGTCGCGTTCGCAACAACTTCGATTGTAAAGTTAACATGAATTGCAGGCAAGCACCTAAAAGGTGCGTGGACCCCTCAGCCTGTTTTTTTCAGTCAAGTAGGATCAGGGCTGCATCTAGAGCCAATTTAGTTCCAGAAAACATATGGGCGCCCAAAACTCAAATGAAACAAAAAATGAAAGTGTTGTTGTTGTTGTTCAATTTGAAAGGATTTCTGAAGGAAACACTCTTAGAAAAAGCTTCTGGGAGCCTCAATATCGATCCGATTGCATAGCTGGGTATTGAATTTCATGTTTTGTGAAATGTTTTTTTTTCTCTGTTTTGTGATCACAGGATCTTTGCGCCGAAATTCACTGAAAAAAATTGGACCCTCAATAATGAATAATGAATAAGGCGACGCGAAATTCAAACCTAACAGGGGTTCGATACTGCAGGAACCCCCCGCCGGTTATTTCCTCTTGTACTTCTGAAATAAAATAATGTCATCAACCTGTTAGTTAGTTATTACTATAAAGTGATAAATTTTAGGTGATTCAGCATGTGTGTGTGAAAAAGCAATGTACACTGCATCTCATACATATCACATGAGGCTGAGAAGCTGTGGCTAGGCAAAAGTCCAAAACGTTAACATTTAGTTCCCCAGGGGTGGGGAAATCTTCCCGAGGGTAAAGGTTGAACAAGTGTAGCATCATGTAAGCTCCCAGATTATATGGGAATTTGGGTTCCATCCAATGGTAATCTTGAATCTTGAATGGACCAGGCTTTCTTGTATCAGGGAACCTTCAAAAGTCACAATGAAACCAGCAACCAAGGGTTCCCGATGGGCATAGATAACAGTGCAAAAGCTAAGCCATCAATAAATAATAATAAAAAAAAAAAAAAAATCGTGAAATTATCATAGCCATCTGAAAATCTAATCAGTTCATCAGTCAACATTCAGGAAGCTCTCACCAAAGTTTGGTCAGGCCCGACTTCATAGATCTGCAGATATTCAGCGGACAAGAACATGTTGATGGGCATAGATAACAGTGCAAAGCTGAGCCATCAATAAATAATAACATGAGATTGATCTAATCAAAACCCCTCGGCTTTCCCCAAGTGATTAAGACCCATGTGTAGTGTGAATTGGGGAAGTGATAGTTCTATGTGGGATGATCAAGATATACTGGTACTTAGTTACATTCAGGCATATAGGACAGAAATAGAAAAATTATATGTCTGTAAAGGGGCATAACTCTGTAAAATATGGGTCGAGGGGAGCCACTTTCGATAGGCGTCTGATTTAGCACTCTGTAAAATAAGAACCAAGACAAACAAGCTGTACCGAACACAAATCTACAGATATAGCTTGTACATTCAGCTACAGATAACAAAATCGAAGATTATTACATCCGAAAGGGGTATAACTCCATAAGCCGAGGCGAGTATTCCTTTGTTGGCTTGTAGAATATAGCAATATAAATGAGTTTCCAAAATATAGTAGCTATACCGAACACAGTTCTGCAGATATAGCTGGTTACATTCAGGCATATAGGACAGAAATAGAAATTAATATATCTGTAAAGGGGCAGAACTCTGTAAAATATGGGCGGAGGGGAGCCACCAGGTGTCTGGTTTAGCACTAGATAAATAAGTGTTAAAAATTTGGTGGTTGTGTCTCAAGCGGTTTTGCCTAAAATGCGGTAACCGACGGACGGACGGATGTACGGACGGACGGACGTACATGGCGACGACAATACCCCGAGGCCAAAATGGCCGAGGGGTAAAAAAAATAATTAAAAATCATGAAATCATCATAGCCATCTGAAGCTCTAATCATTTCATCAGTCAACATTCAGGAAGCTCTCACCAAAGTTTGGTCAGGCCCGACTTCATAGATCAGCAGATACTCAGCGGATAAGGACATGTTGACGGACGGACGGACGGACGGACGGACGGACGTACATGGCAACGACAAGACCCCACAGCCCTATGGGCTGAGGGGTAAAAACCCTAATAAATACTGAGTTCATCTTCAAAAGACTGGAAACAGCGGTCAATTAGCATCTTACAGCATTTTCAAAAGGCTAATAACATACATCGTCATGAACAAAGGAATCTGGCGACTTGGTAAGCAGACTACTCTGGCACCGGGAGTTGTTTCCGTCCTGAAATCGTTACGTTTGCCAAACAAAACTAAAAAATCCAGTCATCCTGAATATTTCCTATTTTTACTGATATATGTGATAACTAATGAACTATATTTTAACCTAGACACAACCATTCTGTCCGATTGCTTTTTAACATCGTTTTTAAACAATTTCAAGTTCAGCTCAGAGTACTTTCCCCTTTACTGTGGAAACTGCCATATAGCGCTGGTGATTATGCACCTTACTGAGGCTCTGGGGGATGCTTCTTCCAATCACATGCGTGATTCGACCAATTTTCATCACTAGAATCTGTGCTATACAAAGACAGCGTAATCCCAAAAGAACGAAAATACTGTTATACGATCACTTTCTAAACGACAAAATAACGAAAATACTGTTACGATAACTTTCTACAATACATGACAAAAAAAATATATCTTCCTTGTCATTGAACTGATATCAATCATGTCCTCGCACAAGGTACAGCTATATCTACATCGGGAAGTTTCAAATAATAAAGTTGTCAAGAAATTCAATTTTAAGATGGCAATGGTCGAGTGAGACCTGCCTTGCATTCCATTCATTCTGCAGACATATCCATTCTGCTGCCATAAACTTGTATCCAAGTTAACAATTAAAGACGTAATCAACCCCAAATCTATTCTCGAATTGATGTCCCTCAAACTGCGTGAAACTGACTGCTTAAAAATGCACAGGGGAGAGTTTACAAAATCCATTGAATTTTAGGCTGATTACATCATTCTTTAATTTTAAACTTCTTACATAGATACATGTACAGGTAATGCAATTTTTGGGTGAATGGGGCACAAATGCAATCACACACAAGTTCTTAAGTGTGGCATTATTACAGTGACGTCGCCAGTTCCGATTCAGTGTCAGTTCTGACCCACTTCCCAAAATATTGCTTCTTGTCATAACCATGATCACGCGAAATCATAAAACATTTGGTGTATTCAAGCAAGTTGATCAACCTCTCAATCATGGTTAAATTATATTATGCATTCACTGATTTTGTTAAGGAGACGGTTTTGCAGACCCACTCCATACACACGACTATATCGGTCTAAGTACAAACACCAGGACTCGCCGTTGGTCAAAAACCGTGTCGTCTGCCAGCGCTTCCGATCAAAGTTTTGATGTTTTGTTTCTCACATATAATTATCATATGGTACTATATATCTGTCATAAATTTATTTACTGGGGTGTCTCTCTAAAGGCTACCTGCTCCATTGTTGACATCAACTGACGGACCCAGTTCCGAACCACCATCATCCATGGATGGCCAAGCTGGGTCGTACCATGGCCTGAAAATGTCTTGCGAACGCAGCACTCACTACGTAAAATCGTAACTCGAGTGCTGATTAGCATTTCTTCTCTTTAATCTGCTATTCAGAGGTAAAATAAGTAGAAGTACCGTTGATTTATCATCATTTTCGAGTGAGTATACGCTTATTAGCCATCAGAGTTATTTCAGTGTCCAATATATCTTGCCAATATGATCAGCTCGACCATATCTCTATCACCCCAACCCGCAGTCTTTAACGTCAGATGTTCAGTTATGAGATGAAGACATTCAAAACGAAATATCCAGCTAGGACCCTATTTTGGCGGAAAATTTATCATGTTGACGATTACATTTGTTTATATCTGGGTCAATGTCAAAACGAGGCTGGATCGGAACTGGCGACAGTGGGTCGGAACTGACACCTCTCATTAAGAAATGTAATTTTATTTTCCCGGCAGTTCAGTTTATCCCCAGCTAAGTTAGTTTGTTAATAAAGGCTATGGACAATTGTACGGCGATCAAGATAATGAATATGCCAATCAAAACCTTTCCTTCTGAAACAGATGCAAATTTCATTTTGGTGGGTCGGAACTGACACGTCTTTACCAAATTTGGCCTATATTATATCAAATGTACTCAATTATATCAACTGGAAGGTTTCATCAAAGAAACACCTCATTCTCCAAACACTATCTACTGCTTAATAATCTATATATTTGCAATATTATTTCGTCTCAATTATGTCTCCACCTCCCCACTTATAATATATTACCTACATTTCTGTACATACAATTTACTGGTACTGCTTCTTCAGCTTCTTTTTTTATATCACACAAGAAGTTACATATAATATTTAATGTATTTTTATTATTATTTATTTATTTTCTAATTACTTATTTGTCTATGTCTCAGTTAGTACTTGTCTCTGCTTGGGTTTGTTATTTTGAGGAGAGCTCGTTTGTGGCCTTCCGGCTGTGTGAAATCCTCATTAAATAAATAAAGAAGTAAATTAAATTATAAGCTGTGCTCAGTGAGTTAAAATACAGGCCTTGGATATAAGACAGATCAAAAGATTTAAATGAAATTATTTCAGCGAAAACTGCCGAAGTATAGTCCATAAATATACCTTGTAAACGTTTTATTTGAACCCACATTTCCAACATTTTATCGAGCATTAACTCTTTCCCCCATATAAGCGCGTTTTGACGCATGTTCGCCTAACCCATGAAGACGCATTTTGACGGATGTTCGCCAAACCCATGAAGACGCATTTTGACGTGTCACTGAGTTCCCATGTTATGGATTACTTTGCAATTTTTTCGCGTTTACTTTTGAGTGAAACATTATTAAAACTATACATTTTCAGAAAGCCAAAATTTAAATAAATCTGACTAGTATACTGTTGGTTTGTTTTGTAATACGGGTAAAATGAAATCAGGAGAGGAAGAAAAATAATTGACGGAAAATGCGCGATTCAACACCAAATGAGTTTGGTATGATCTAAGATAAACGTTCGAGAAATAGTAAAATCTGCTTCCATATTCCTGAAAATTTCACGTAACGCGAGCATAAACTACCGAAGTATCTAACCTTGATGACTAGCTCGTCAAATCTGCCCATCTGAGTTTATTATAAACGTTTCCCGGGACCTGTTGATCTCCCGTTTTAAAATTTATCCGCCATTCTTTGGCCCCGCTGTGTTTCGTGGCAGTTTCGTGGACCCCTGGCCATGGCGACCACGCGCAAAAAACCGACTGCACCAATCACGCGGGGCCTCAGAAAAGGTCGCTCAAGGTCGCTCAACCATGGGCCAATGAGTGATGCTGTTTTACTTCACCTTGTTACCAGCCTTCGTTCTCCTTTAAGGAAGTATATGGGACTTTTTCAGTTATAGCTCGTTCTATACCTGCCATCTCATGATGTAACTGCGAAATCCCGAATGTACGGAAAATAAGCTTTACAATGGTATGCGATAATACAGGAATTGCAGCAGAACAACAACAACAGAACGCTGCAAAACGCAGCTAAAATGCGACAATTTCTTCGCTTTTTTCGTGATTTCCAACAGATGGAAAGCAAACACAAAACATTTTTTCGCAAGATTACTTATTTTTAGATTAAACGTTGCTGATATTGATATAAAACGTGAACAAATTACGTAGAATGGGCCTGTGGGAGACCATTGGTAAATATTTTTCCACATGACATGGGACATAAAACGGGATATTTTACATCGCTGGAAACGTGTGAAAATTGAAATCAGTCCATAGGTTAAAGAGCTACGCCATTACAAATCTGTTATGGGTCAGAGAGAGAAAATTCCCCACAAGTCTATGGGGGAAAGAGTTAATATGGTATTTTATGTACCAGAAATAGCTCAGAATGCATCTCCTGCAATCTGGACCCTCGCCTAATTGTGCTGTGATCGTTGATCGGGGCAATCTGAAATTGCTTCCGCCGCCCCTGTCCACAGCTTGTCCATCATGAAATACATATCCTACCTGATTTTGCCACAACTTTGCCAATGATGAAGGCCTGTTCTTCTGCAGTGGTTATTTGCTGCAGGACTCTGTCGGCCTGTTCAGTGTCCACTATCAGGACTCCTCCGATACCACAGTTGAACGTGCTTGCAAGCTCTGCCTCATCTAACCTGCCCTGGGGAGAAAATAACAGTAGAATATGATTAGTATTGAAGAAAATGTCTAATATATTGTTTTGAATTAAGAAGAATTAAATTAAATTTTAAAGTTAAATTTTGAATTAAGAATATTGCAATTCTTCCCTTGGACATATTGGAGGAAAATTGCAATGTTTATGAAATCAACAAGTAAATTTCTACACTTACAGGAACTGAATTTATTTACTCTGTTGGCATTTCACAATCCTTTAAATCAACAAAGGTAAAACACACTTTATTCATGATAATGCAAAAATAGCTTTCTCATACACATAGAAAATAAAATATCTCAGATTGCTGACATTTGTTTTTGAGATAAGAAAAATTTGAGAAAAATAGACTTGTCATTCTTTTCTATTAGTAACATCATAGGTGATGTTTTTAACATATCAAATGAAGAATATTTGAGAGAATTTAAGTTTGAGAAGTGATTTAAATTTCATTGATCAAGTAAAATGCGAAATTTATTCTTTCACCTTTATTTTCATTTCAAGGCCAAGTGTTATTACAATTTTAATGCTTTTTCTCATTTTATATTCTACTAAAATTTGCTTCATCAGTTTCAGAGTGGCAGGTTATGTGAAATTTTTAACATAATTGATAAAAAAAATAATAGATTTATTATCCAGGTGGAATTTGCCCAATATTGATCACCAGTTGAGTACTCCACCTTTTCCGCCATCCAACCAAAGACTGGGAGAATTGGCCAACTGTTAGCATCCAGCTCTACGGACAAGTCACTGGGCAATACACGTGGAATATTCTCCGTAAGTCCGCCTCCCGTGATATGGGCAAAAGCTTTGACCTTACCCTCTCGTAACACGGGTAATATTGACTTCACATACACTTTTGTCGGAGTTAAGAGGTCAGCGCCTGTATAACATAAATGATATTAGGTTATTAGATGTAGTGTCATAAGAGATCAAGACATAAGTGGCTGATCCGCTCCCCCCCCCCCACCACCACCCACACACATGCCATTTACCCAGAAGGCATTTTTTGGCTAATTTGTTTAAATTATTACTTCAGGCAATTCTCTGGCCAAGAAAATCTTGAAGATAGATAAGTAAATGATTATCTGATATGAATTAAAAGTAAGTTTTTTGAACAGAAAACAAAAAAAAATTGAAGAATTTTCCCTGGTACATGGCCACCATTTGAATTTACCCATGATCCTCTGCTCAGGGGATTATACAAATAGGTTTAAAATGACATACACATGTATATGATAAGTCATGAAGTACGAAGGTTTCAGCTCTCAATTTGTCAGAGCACTGATAAAAAGTTCACCAGTGGCTAACCCTCTTCCCCGTGATATTCATTGTGGAATATTTTTCATTATTATACCTCACTGTGGAATCGTTTGAGACACCGAATTGGTTGAGACACCATCACGTGATATTCCGCAATTCTCGATGTCTAATGAAAAAACAGCTCGCCAATGTGATATCCCACGATCTCGCGCCATTATCACATTATCACGTGGCACACGGCAGAGGCAATATCACACGGTGTCGTGCAGTTATCCCCCGTGAACAGACTCTTTCGTAGCATTGTCAGCTGTTGTGCTGTCATTCCGCTGTGATCACTATGGCGTGTGCAGACGTATATATGTGCGTCTATTTGTATTGTTCATGGGTTTTTTTCGGTATAATAAAACAGATATATGCTGTGAGGTGTGATATCACAATTTGTCAGCTCTCGAAGGTGATGTTCAACTCGTGCTCCACACTCGTTGAACATCACCTTCTCGAGCTGACAAATTGTGATATCACACCTCACAGCATGCAATATCTGTATATTATTAACTGGCGACCAAACCTTTCTCACCTAAAGTTTTTTCAGTCTTGAATGGAGAGGGGCTGTCATATCTCAGCTCCAACTTTTCCACCAATCGTCTCACAAGACTGAATCCGTTGCTATGGAGACCACTTGATGCCATGCCTATAACAACATCACCTGGTCTAATATCACAGATACGAGGCATCAACTTTCCTCTCTCGACGGCTCCTACGGCAAATCCTGCTACATCATACTCTCCACTTCTGTACATTCCCGGCATCTCAGCGGTCTCTCCACCTACACGGAGCATAACATCATAGAAAGGGGGTGAAATCGACTTTCTAAACACCAAAGAAATACTTCCCAGGTACCAATATGCCAGGTGCAAAAGCAATGAAAGGCAGATTTCAATACTTGAAATAACTTGACAAATGCCATTGGCTTGCTCAAAAAATTCAGGAGTCAATCAGGAGCATAGCAAGCAAGATTGAATTGGACAACATCAATCAACTATTTGCAGCAAAGAAATTGACAAAGAAATCTGTGTTACATGAAAGTTACATACACAGATTATAAGAAAATATTTGGACAACTTTCAATGGAATCTGTTATTCTATTCCACACTTGAATCCCCCCGCCCCTCCTTATCACACCTACCCCCATGCTCTATTTCTGGTATATTTGTGCTCCCCAGCCTTAATCTTAAATATCCTCATCTTCCCCTATGCTCTATACCTGGTGTATTTGTGCTTGCTAGGAAAAACTCATATGACAAAAGACGATGAATGGCCATTTTATATTTAATTAATTCTTTACAGTTTTGATATTCATGCTCAATAATACAAGAAAATTGAAGTTTTATCTGAATGTATTACATGTACCTGCATTAAACATGTGACTAAAGCTATCTGTGAATAAGTGGTACAGCTGGTCCACTATTTATTCCTTAATTATCTTGTTGTTATGGAAAAGATCTAAGATCCACAAACACTCTAAGGGAGATCATCAAAACTGTAGAACTGTATCTGACAGTTATCCCCCTTGATGTGACTTGCACTATATTTTATAGCTGCAGTATTCGGCTCTATGGAGAGAGAGACAGAGAGAGACAGAGAGAGAAAACTAAGGTTTAACATTCAGGCGTTATGTTCCACTTTGCTTCACAAGTACGTTTCCAACATATCTCTTTGGTGCAACCCATTTACAAATGCGGAAATGTTGGCCAAAAGTGTATATGCCTCTCGAAAGGGAACATCAGTATTACATGTGACTCTCTTATACAGGTTCCAATCGGTCACAAAAGAACTATAAACAAATGCCGGTCTGATATTAAGAATCAGTCAAGAAACTGCACTTGATGGTGAGAGAAGTTAGAAAACAGATCTATCTTGTGCATATTGTAGTTGTTTGCAATCTTTAAATAAAAGTTTGTAAATGAAGTAAATTCTGGATGAAGGCTAGGGAAGTTCATCAAGTAAGGATCTTCAACACAGGAACACCGAGTGCACTACAGCTTGTCAGGTAGCTTTTCCAGATTTAACAAGGTTCCCCACATGTAGTCACCTATTGTGTTTTCCTTACATGACGAATAAGCCGAGGCAGGATAAGGTTTTGAGAAAAATATATAAAAAAAAGAATTCTGGACTACAAGTATGAAAATTTTCCTTCTTTTTTTTTGTTTCTTCACAGTACATGTATCAGACAGTCTCAAAAGAGTATATACGATTTCAAAATAATTGGGTTACATTTTCCTAACATGCAAAATAACATGTTCCTAACAAGAACAAAATAAATTTACCTAGCAAGGCACACCCAGCCTGTTTACAACCTTCTACAACCCCTGTCACGACATCTCTGGCCACATCAACACTCAGCTTGCCACATGCAAAGTAGTCCAGGAAAAACAATGGTTCTGCTCCATGGGCTAAGATATCGTTAACACACATTGCCACGAGGTCAATACCTATGGTGTCATGTTGTCCCACAGCATGCGCAATCTACAAGGAAAAACCAAAATTCAGTAATCATGTGTTCCGCATATTCCAAAACAGGACTGCAGAAATTGAAAATTTGGTTTACGCTATTATGGGTAACCCTTCTTTGATTTGCATAACCCATCACTAATGTATACAGATTAATATCAGGTGAACTGAAAATGGGTTAGTTATGCATAATGAAAATTGCGTAATCTCTGCACGAACCAAACCTATTGTTCGCACAATTTGTGCAGTACTGCCGAAATAAATTTGGTAAAAAGTATGTGTGACCCGCTTTGTGCATAAATTCTTGGGTAATCCCACTAATAACTCAATCTCCCTATCAAAATCCAATTTCCTCCAATTCAAATGAATGTTCCAATATTAGATTTTACCACCCTCTAGAATCATAGAAATAATGGTTTGTTTATATGCATGACTGAACCATTTTGTCAACTTCCAGTTCTAATAAATTTAATCACCCCAGATTTTATGTTGGAAAATTTCAATTCTTGTGATTGAATTATTAGAGGGTTTGCCTGAGGTATCTTTTCTGACTATGCTCCAAGTGAATATTTATAACTAGTGATCACTGGTATAAATGCATCAACTTACCCTACTATGTATTAAGGACCATTATGTTTATCTTGAGGAATATTTTGACAACATTCAAGTTGAAAATGTGCTATTAATCATAAGTTAAAATATTTCCCTGTGTTGAAGCATACATGCACATCGTCGCTATATAGCTAAAATATTGCTGAATGCGACGTTAAACCGTAATTCTCTCTCTCTCTCTCTCTCTCTCCCATAAATTAAAACACTAAGATAGAGTGTGAGTGAGTGAATATAATTTAACATCGCTTTCAACACTATTTCTGTCATATCACGACATTTGTTTTCTATTCCTTTTCACACCCGGAAACCACACAGGTGGGGTCCTATTCCTTTTCACACCCAGGAACCCCATGGGTGCCCCTGTTTAATAGTCGCCTCTTATGACAACCTCTCCGAGGGGCTAAGGCCTTTTCTTACCATGACCTGGAGTGTGCACACCCACATCCCAGGTCAATACCTGGGAGTCCCATGGGGTCACGAAGATAGAGAATGGTTTCTCAGACAGGGTGGACAAAAATGGAACCAACGATGGGGGGGTGTGGTCAAAATTTGGACAACCATTATTTGAACAGAACATATTTTACTAACCTAACTGACCTTGACAATTGAAGTATTTCGAACAAATGAAGAGTGACTACAGTTAAACTAAGTACTTGAGCTTTCATGGTACAGTGTAAACTCTCTATAATGCTATTATTGGGGGACCAAATTTGGACCACCATACATATTTCAAGCCTCATAAAAGGGTTGAAGTGATAGGCATTTAATAATTTGGGGGACATGACAGGGGTCAAAATAACAATAATCTGCTTGTCCCAGGTGACAAGAAGAGATAGTATTTCAAGATATATTTTTTTGGAAGAAATTCTTTGAAAACTGACAGAAACTGGGTTCCTAACAGATCTCTATACTATAACATGTAATTTTTTTCTATCAACAACATTTTCTCTACTTTATTGTAACATCTTATTGGTCGATATTTTAGTGTTCAATTCTAATTCTGAGCAGCCAAGTAAAAGATGTGCTCACCCGTCACCTGAGACAAGTAATTTTTTCTAACATTTCCAGCCCTGCATGACAGCACCCGCCTTATATGAGAATCAGCACTATATTGATCCGGCACCTTAGTAAGGCTACAATGTACATGTAGTTTAACATTCAGTAATGATATAAACTCTTGTGTATACCTACCTTGAGTTTTGTACCCACACCATCTGTCCCTGAGACGAGAATTGGGTCTATGTAACCTGCCGCCTTACAGTCAAATAGACCTCCAAACATGCCAAGGGCCACGTCACAACCTGGGCGACTAGTGGACTTGGCCAAGGGAGCTATGCAATCCACCAAACGGTTCCCCGCCACAATGTCCACGCCGGCCTCCCTGTAGGTCAATCCCTCACCATTCGAAGATCTGAAACCCAGAATAAAATGGTTATGGCAACTCATCAGAACATGACCAGTTGTCAACACTCATATTGTGGCCCTAAAACTAGTCTGATTGGCATATAAGGAGTTGATTAGAGTAGAGTTAGATGCAACTTCAAAAATAATCATTCGGCTCAACCATGTGGAATAAATTATGTCGTAAGTACGATCCCACATTAAACTCATTTCCTGATAATTTTGTTTTCGGATTGCACAGAAATCAAGAGATTTTCTAAGATTTTTTTTTTTTTTGGTCAAAATGCATTTTTCAAGGATTACAAGGTACATGTAGGCAAGAACCCTGGGGCAATGTAATGCTCTATCTCTGACTGGATGCATGTGTGGTGTAAGTTTATAAAGCCTAGACAAGGTCATCCTTCAGACATAGTGGCAATGAGAACATGCATATATGTATGTGTATGGAGGAAACAACACCCCAAAGTCATTTGAGAGAGACTAGATAAAGCAACACAGAACTGCAACTTAAATCATTCCACCATTTATCTTTATTTGTGAAAATTATTTTATCCTATGAATAACCATGACTGGGAGGCAGATTTTGAAGAACTGGGGGAAAATGGACTATGCCAACTTCAGATGTTTGAGGATTCATGTAATAAATGAAGTCATATTCTCCAAGAAATGTCAAAGCAGTAATTTAGCTTTTTCCACGAAATTCATGTTGAAGATTATATTAGAACTTACTGGCATTTAATGACGTCACATTTTATTTTTTGTTTCACGATTGGAGGCAATACTATTTTGACATTAAGGACAGGGCTAGATGTGTGGAAACGCATCTACCTGCATAAAGAAAGGGGCGACCTTCAAATGTACAGTTTTATTTTTATCACCTCCAGCCTTGAAAAAAAAAAAAATCCGCCCATGAAACAAAAATTTAAATTGATGTGACCTTACCTTGTTAAAAATTTATAGCCAATATCTCTCCTGTAGAAGGCGTCATCAAACCTTATTAATGCCGTCCCTTTTTGAGCTTTCTGGGCGGCCGTGTCAAAGTCCTTCTCGATTGCGAGTACGAGCAGAACTCTGCCACCAGAGGTCACCACTTGTCCATCCTTATTGGCTGTACCGGCGTGGAATACCACCAAACCTTCCTGTGTGACCTCATCCAGACCTAGAGTTGATCAAACATTCACTTACATGAATTTATCATTGAAATCAACTAATATAGAATGCCAGTATTGAAAATTATCCACAACAGGAGCCTTGTAGATTTCCGTATATTTGCCCCCGCAAAACTGACTGCAGAAACCTAAACTTAAAGACACAAATCTACTGTCTGTTCCAGCCAATATATCAGAGAGATCTTCTCTGATTTATCAAGAAATAAAGGCAGCTGTATTCTGAAACTTGTACAGGTATGTCAGGTCAAACTTGCAATGATTAATTTTTCTGCCAAAAAAGATCAACTTAGTTCAAGGAACCTTACCTTATGACAAGTTGTAGTTGATCTTTTGCGATCACTTTTGGCAGAAAAATTAGTCAATGCAAGTTTGAACTGACATACAAGTTTTAGAGTACAGCCATCTTTATTTCATGATAAATCAGACAAGATATCTCGGATATATTTACTGGGACAGACAGTAGATACAGCCTCTCATTTATAAGGCGTGCAATTGCGCACCTAAAACTTGATCGAGAAGCGCATATCCCACACCCCTCAATATTCTAAAATAAAATATAAATATCACTACAACAAAAAATTGCCAACATTTAATCAAAGAAATGTCCTCGCTGCAAAATCTGTCTCCTTGCTGTTGTTGCTGAAAGTTGGCAACTGTAAGACTTCATATAACAGAGTATTTTAGTGGCTACAAAACAAGCCCGTTCATTTAGCCCGTACAATGTCCCATCCCATGAAATTGACTGTTTTATCAATCATTGATATGAGTACTGTAAAACAGCCTACTCTTCGCCTTGAACCGTGTGTTCAGTTTACTGTAGGTTCACCGCTGTTTTGGTTGGGGGGGGGGGGGGGGAATTTGGTTTAATGTCACACCACACTCAAGATTTCACTAATATGGTGACAGACAGGTTGGTTGGCGGAGGAGGGCGGAGTACCCAGAGAGAACACCCCCCGCCCCCCCCGTTGACAAGTAAATGACAAACTTTCACACATGCACCAGCGGAGCATGAACCATTGCATTGCCGGTTCAGTGGTATCATGCCAGCATTCACCAGCGAAGCACCTTAGACCACTCAGCTACTGAGGGCCCCCGCCATTTTGTGACAATTAGACAGTTAAGAAACCCAGGATGATGCAATTCTATGTTAATCCAGACTGATCCAAGTTTATGTCAATCCTGACTGGTTCAATCTATGTGAAGCATTTCCCAAGACAGTTTTAACAGAAATCTAACTAATTATGCAGTTTCAACCCAGGAAGACATTCATTTATGTTTTATATACCAGTAGAACACGTTATACACACCTTTGATGGGAAGACCTTTCTTGTAGGGACCAGGGTACCCCCCACTAACCACCACCACCCCCAGGGCCTTCCTCTCCCTGTCATACTCCAGGGTCTGCTCTGACAGTGTACCCTCCACACAGGCCTTACAAAGGCTATAGAGATCCGACGTCAACAACGGTAAGATAGCCTATAAAGAAGCAATGTGAAGTCCTTTCAAACACTACTAATATCTTCATCTGATACATGTACGTTATGTTTGATGTATGTTAGACAGAATTTTTTATCTCAAACATGCATGTATTTCTGAGGTGGGGTGGGTGGGGGTGTGTGGGTGGGATTGCAATCCACACCTCTGAGCTGGAGTTATGGCCTGGACGTAACAATTCTACCTTCCATGATGTCAGGGCGCAATGATCTAACTCTGAATCTTTGAAACTTACATCCAGACTGCAAGTAGAGACAAAAGGCCTGGATCAGTCCGTCTACAAAAAAGGCCAGACAGCTGATCAGTCAACTAAAACTTTTCTCACAGTGATGGAGGTATCAGAAATCTGTGACTTACAGAAAATTCAAATTAATCCTTTAACTAGGCCCATGGGCTTATAAAGGGATCTATTATTCTGGGTATTTTATTCAAATACATCAACCTGCTGACTTGGCTGTATTGCACTGGCGAGTACACGCTGATCTTGAATCTTGGAGGTGGCCCAATTTTCGGCCAAGACTGGTTGCACGGCGCTGCAATATGATATTTTTTCATAAATTTAAGGGTCCACTGCATGCATTACAACGTCGTTGCTGTAGACACGGGTTGGTGTCATGCTAAAAAAGATCCAGTATCTCGGAAATAAAACACAGGAACGTCAAACTTAACACTTAATTTGGGTTGCCCTGGTGCAATTAACCGGTCAATATTTGAATAATACACGCAGGAAATAACCTCTGATTGCTTAATTGTATGCCCCCCATTCCGCTTTAGTCCACACTGCCCGGCCATTGTTCTGTTCTGTATTAACAGAGATCCAACGTGGACAAATATATTTCGCAGTCAGTCAGGTTTGAGGAACCAAGGGTCATAACTCTTGAAAATATAACCGAAATGCAGAGAAAGTTCATGCTGCATAACTATTGGGTAGTTATCATGCAAATTTCATAAATGTCCATATAATATTAACCGAGATCCAGCCCAAACAAGTCCCAATTAACAAACATTTCAAGAACAAAAGGGCCATAACTCTTGAAATATATGTGAAACACGGAGAAACTTCATGCTGCACAACTACAAAGCACTGGCCACATATCATGCAAACTTCATAATTGTCCACACAATATTAACCAAGATCCAGCTCGGACAAGTCCCAATTCACGGAGATTTCAGGAATAAAGGGCCATAGCTCTTTAAAAAAAAAAAGAAACTCGGAAAAACGTTACACTGCACAACTACGAGGCACTGGCCACATTTCATGCAAGTTTCAATCCTGTCGATCAAATATTAACCAAGATATTGCGCGGAAGAGAAATTCATCCGGACAGACAGATGGACAAAGCGATCGCTATATGCCCCCCCCCCCCTCAACGTATGCTCTAATTAGAGAGGGGGGCATAAAAATGTTAAACATTTGTGAAGTGCTTTTTTCTCTGATTTCAAAACTTTTGAAAATTTCTCAAACAGATTGAAGTTGACACCGGGTTGGCATCAATATTTCATCTACTAATACTCAATTACATGTTTGCCAAGTTTGAGCTTGATGTGATTTACTATTTTCAATTCTGAAAAGTGATACAATTTCTTACAAAAACAACAATGTCACACTACAATTCTAACCGACCCTTAAGGGCGTAGATCACGATCATTTCTAAACTATCACCTTCAGTAATAACTTGTCAGGCTGGCAGGGGACATGGACCTTTTTGGTCGAATTTTTCGGTTGATAACCCGTGTCATTTATCAAGAATACGATTTTGAAAATGGCAATCTCTCTCAGGCACGGCGGAAGCAATTGGTGATTGGGGGGGGGCCACTATCACAGCACAAATAGGCGAGGGTCCAGGGGCCGCCCAGGCCCCGGCAGCTCTAGGGGTTTTAGATGGCCGGAGACGCATTCTAGCGTATTTCCGAGTAATAAAACAAGAAATCTTCACATGTATGAACTCTATTTGTTTTGCCTGTTTTGTTGTTTCTCGTAACATTTTTTACAAAATATTTCTCGTCCAGAAAATGAGGATGTTCGGAGTAGAAATAATTTAAATATTAAATATATATCATTTAAATTAAAAGGTTCATTAAGCTTTGATCATGTCACCAACACAGATGTGTTCTACTTGGAAGTCGAACACAAGTCAAATTATGAGCCATCCTCCATAATGCAGTTCTGTATACTCCTATCTCCGTACTAGACCCTGTAGACAGATTAGGGCTGTACAGTTATTAATGAAACTGTCCGTTTAAAATATCAACCAATGAACAGACTTTGTTTTAGGGCAATACACTACCTTTGTGGGATCTCGGTATAATTAGATGAATGCCCAGTTTATGTAGAGAAGAAGCCAAAAGACAAACTCTTTGAAGTTCGAGAGAAAACAACATGAGGGCGTTTCTTAAAAGAAAAAATTTCTCGGATAGCCTATAAAAATCTGACTTCAAAGCAAGAGAGAGAGAGAGAGAGAGTGAGAATTAATTAGACAAAATGCTAAGTATTCAAATTAATAACTTAGTAATCCGACACATTAAAACACACACACATTAAAACTTATGCAACAAACCGATTTCTCTCAAATAACCTAAGATACAGTCCTCCCTCACCCGACCAAAATGATCTTCCAAAGTAGTCGATCGGTAAAAAGAATCTCTTACAATCTTAAAATCTATACAGTCGATAAGAATATACTTCGCTGTCAGATCTTCGTGGCATGGACTACACCTTGGGACAGGCTCTTTTTGTATGGCCGATTCTACATCGCCTGATCATGGCTTGATCGAAACGTTTCTGGCTGTTCAGATGAGTATAGCCTACAATATATTTTAACTCGTGAAATTCGTTATTATTAACAGCATCCCATAAAGATTGAAACAGCTTTCTCACATAAGTTCAGATAGAGGGTCTGAAAGCAACCAGATGGAGACATTGCCTGGCGCTTAATTCGTTCAAATACGGGCTTGTTCGGAGAGGTCAGAAGCTCACGCATATTTCCGACTGAAGTGACTGATATTTGTTGCGGTGCACAAGCTGTCCTTCATGGCTTGGATTTGGCAGATGAACCATGACTTAATTGGGATGATGGAAGGAGCAAGGATGCTCCTCATGCTTATTGGAAAGTAAAATCTGCATTCAATACAGATATAGGTTTTTCACTTTATCATTGTTTTTTTTATCTGTCTCTGCTTTTTTTTCTTAACTTTCTTTTTTGTCGTTTTTTTTTTGGCTGAAAATATTGGGGGGGCCATGGCCGCCCCGGCCCCCCCCCCCCTGTTCCGCCGTGCCTGTCTCTGATGAGCCATGCATCCCATGGTGGCCATGATGCTTTTGTGTAAAGTTCATTTACATATTTTCAAGGGGTTGACAGTGAAGTCGGTGAGACGAAATAAGTTGAGAACAAGAATGAATGGATTGAAAATAATTTTTAAACGGAAACTGGATAAGGTCTTTTTGGCCTGATGTCGAATGGGAGAGGGGGGATTGGGGGTGGAGATGGGAAATATCCCTGGAGGTTCATATCTACCGTAAGGTATTGATAAGGTAGCCTTTTGTTGGAAGTGAATACGGATTTATTCACGAGAATACCACATGCATAATCTCCTGTCCATGGAGACCCCTTCGCTATCCACCCATTGAATCTGAAACGCCCAATTTTTTTTCCATAGTAGGCTCCAGTCCTACTCACTTTGGAGCCGGTGGTTGGATGGGTTCAAGTTCCTGTTGCTTCAATGCATTTTGCTGAAAAGCAACAGGAACAATGTGATGTCTGGCACTGTAATATCACTTGTCTTTATTGCACCATGTATTAGCGGCCTGTCTGTGTCTTGTGCGCTGTCCTCGATGTTTTAGATTTTGGGTGGTGCTTAGTTGCTTCGTCGTGATATAGCTGAAATATTGTTGAAAGTGACGTTAAATTCTATTCACTCACTCACTCACTCAATCATTTTGGAACAGCTATACACATAAATGGTTTGAATTGTTGTGGCAGATATCGATGCATTAATTATTTTTATCCTATTTTGAGGTGTCTAGCCAACTTTTGTATGAAATTCAGCCTGTTTGAAGAACTCCATAAATGACATTGTCATTGCCCCATAATTACATGGAAATAATCATGATCTACTCCCTTAATTAAAAAAAACAAACAAATAAAATAATGATGCCGTGGCTCCAATCCCAGCAGATTATTCAAGATGCCAATATGTGTCATATGTGTTGTTGTTGCAATATGCCATTTTTGGTTTTATTCGTCAGAGTTCACCATATGCTTTGGTAATCTTTGGCGTTTGCATTAATTTTCAAGTCCATTGTGTTCCCTGAGTAGCCTATAGGCGCAACCTGTTCCGTACTTTTCAAGTCAAACACAGTTACGGTCAAATCTGCGGACAAACGGTAAGCGCAACGTCCATGTTAACTGCCCATGTAAGCAAGGCACAATTCTCTTTGGATTAAAATACTGCCTGTGTTCGAAATAAAAATTAGGAATCGTTGAACTTGTTCTGGTTTCGTTTTCGACAGGACATAGCTTCGCATAGCTTTGGAATTGGAGATGTTGCCAGGCATGTACAGTCGATCTCATCAAATCGTGTCACTGAAGCATGTGTCAGTGAAGTTTGTTTTATTTATCCATCAGTTTAGCCTTTAAGTGAATCATGCGCAAATCAAGTGTTGAAAATTGGGGTCTTCATAACCCAGAGTGAGATCGAACGAGAGTGAAACGAGATACACACGTGGACAAAATGATAGGAAAAGTGCACACACTCGCCCCGGCAGCACTGGCCAGTCTGCGATATCACGCGCCTCACATTCCCACGTTTATTTCTGATTGAACGATGGGCAGTCGTGCACGCCAGGTGTTAAGCCAACCTACTCACTGGGCTGATACGCAAGTTCTTCAAACCACTGTTGGCAGTTTGGTATTCAATTTGAACCACGTTCACATGTCCCTTGAAACACAGACCTTACACCCGAGACAGTTGCACGAATGTTACAGACACTTCAGCAAGTAGGCGCCTAGTTATGAGGTTGGGTTTGGAAATCTTACATTAACATACGAGACCATCAACCAACCACCATGCCATGCTAGGGTCGAGCCCCCGGAAATTGTGTCAGTGCTCAAAATGGTATTCGTTTCGACAACTTTGACAAAGTTTACTGATGAGAAAAACCACGATTTCTCCAAGAATTTAAGGTAAATTTTACACAAAACAACTCTGTAGAAATAACGAACAGCGGCTATAGTCTCCACTACCCACGTGAAATTGCTACAGGGATAGATGTATAATACGCCCGACAAATATATTTTTAAGTATAGCCTCATACGCGCATTAATCTGCCAAACGTATGATATGATCATAAATAACACAAAACATCGAAATAAAGTTCAAAACAAGCCACCGACACAATTTAAATTAGTACTTGGGCCATTTGGTTGAAAAAAACTTGAAAGAAACTTGAACGAATTGATTACATTCTTCAGCGGATGTTGGACAGGGGAGTACTTCGGACGACCCTACTGGGCAGCCTAGGCCAAATTCAAGAAGACTTTATGAGGGATCTCTGCATAGATCCCGATCCCTAACGGGATCTGCATCTGCATAGATCCCTAACAAAGAGCTGCACTAATAACACCAGTAGGTGCATTCACATAGCGATTCGTTCATCGACTCTCTTCCCTATCTTTTTAACATGGGGTGGGGTTTTCAATTATTGATAACTGGTGTAAATATGATAAATATCAAATTATCTTACTAATCCAAGAAAGGACCAATATGCGTACATTTATGATAATTTTGATAATTTCAGGTCAAATATAGCCCAGTTATCATTGATTAAAAATATTTTCCAGGCCAAAGAGGTGGGGAAGATGGTGAATGAACGAACCTCCCGGTGCGGTCAGCACAAATCTTTGTTAAAGAATTAACTTGAGTTTTGTGCACAAATCTTTGTTAAAGAATTAACTTGAGTTTTGTGCAAGTGGGAGATTGGCCAATGTTGAGACAGGTGATCATGAAGATAATCCTCAAAGAGTGTCTCAATTGATTCAGGGTTGATTCACAGTTTCTTGAATGGCGACAAAAATGTACAAATTTCATTCCATACCTGAGTTTCTGGATCTCCAAATCTACAGTTGAACTCTAAAGTTTTGGGTCCATCTTTTGTCAGCATTATACCAGCATACAGTAGACCTTGAAGAGCAAACAGTTTATAGCACACAAATTTTTCAACATTGAATGATGTGATGTCATCCTAAACTGGTTACCTCCCTTTCTATCCGTCATTCTGAGTGAGCTGCGGAGATAAATGATCAGATCTAGAGGAATATGTACTATTCTAAACAGAGTAAGAGATCATGATTTCATGACGTCATTGCTCTTATATATATGGGGTTCCCGATTCAGGTAATGACAATATGCTCTCTTAGAAAAATAGGCATGAGCTCATGATCACATAAGTCAAACAAGCGCCTCGTTTTCGTTGACCTTGAAATACTACCTTGTGATTGGATGACAACGTGATTATGAGACAATGCCATCATTCCCAAAATCAGAATGAAAATACTTCAGATCTGCCATTCTGGCAAGCGTGAATGCAATCTGAGCAGAATATGCAAAGGGGGATAATTTGTCTTAATTTTGGATTACCTCCCTTAGACTAATAGGAGAAATAGAATTACTTGCATTTGCTTCAAATCAAGTGTTATTTTCATGCTCAGCAATTATGTGGCTTTATCAGGTTCCATGATTTATTCACTGCTATATTTTTTTAAGTAGCAATTCAGTATAGCCTAGTATCTTGTATTATATACGAGAGCAGTGGTGCAGAGCAGTGCCTGAGAGCCAATACAATTTTTCGTTTCCGGATAAATGTTCCTGGATAAATAATACTCAAGTTTTGAGATGGCGAAAACAATGGAACTCTCCATACATGAAGGGACAAATAGCTGTCTCACATGACCTATGGCAGGGCCAGACTGCCTAGGAAGTGATGAAAGACTTTCTCGTTGTTCGTAAGTATGAAAAGAGTACACTACATCAAGTTTATAAATGAAGAGAAAGACATACTGGTCTAAATCTAGTACAATTTTGCCACAGAATTCAAACCAGTCATACAAGATCATACACAGGGCTCATATACTTACAGCAGGAAAACATTCCAAGAGTTTTCCAGGACTTTCCAGGTCAATACTTTTAATTTTCCAGGAGTCTTTAGCACGATAACTCTTAACAAAGATGAGCAAATTAAGGAAGTGCAGGAACAAATCTTGGCACAGTAAAGCCTGGCATCAGTTTGCTGGTTCTCCCAGAAGATGAAAGTGTAGTTCTATCAGTAATTTTCAGGAGTTTAACTTTATTTTTCAGCATTTTCCAGGACTTTCCAGGTTAGCAATTAAATTCCAGGAGTTTTAAGGACTTTCCAGGAGGCGTATGAACCCTCCATACATTTTTATATTTTGCACTGGCCCTACCAAAACCCTGATATATGAACTAACCCTTACAGAGGTGTAGTCGAGGTGTACCTGAGGTGTACACCTCAACTTGAGGTGTAGTTGAGGTGTACCTGAGGTGTACACCTCATTTTCTTTTTCAAGGTGTATACACCTCAAGTACACCTCATGGACTTTGAAAAAATATTTTTGTAATTTACCTACACCTCAAGTACACCTGAACTTTACCAAAATATGCATGTACCTCAAGTACACCTCTGGAACTTTGTCAAAATATACGTGTAATCTACCTAAACCTCAAGTACACCTCATGGACTTTGTCAAAAATAGATATGTTATATACTACACCTCAAGTACACCTTATGGACTTTGCCAAACTATGCATGTACCTCAAGTACACCTCTGGGACTGTCAAAATATACTTGTAATTTTTGTACACCTCAAGTTTACCTTGGCTTCCCATACAGATTTCATTGCCCATCAACATGATCAACTAAATGTTTTATTTATATTTTAAAGTACATTTCTTAGTTCATTTAAGCGCTATATTTTAAAATAAATCAATAAATGGGTTGGCTAACTGTAAATCTCATACACCCTCTATGAATAAAAGAACCACTTGACAGGTCATACCTTGTTTTCCAGTTTACAATACATAAAATCTACTTCTGCTATTTCTTGTGTCACCTGCATATACATTCTCAGCTGGAGCTCTTCTTTAATTATTTTCTTAATACTTTTTAACTCTATGTCTCAGTTGGATGTTCCTGCCTTAGTCTAATATTCTATTGTAACATACACCAATTCAGTCTGACAGTTTGAAATAAGTACATCCCTTGTTTAATTAACAAATAATAATTAACAGTGAGTGATACCTCATAAACTTTGTCAACATATTTATATACTTGTAATTTACCTACACCTCAGGTACATCTCATGGACTTTGCTAAAATATGCATGTACAAAAGTATACAAGTATGTACTTATACCTCATAATTTATCTACATCTCAAGTATTTCCTACACTCCACCGTAACAAGCTTGGCATGAACATAAGATACAGTTATCCACCTACACCCAAGATATATGGTGGACTTGGTGGAAAGGTTTGTCATGAAATTGAGCATAATATACCATCCACTTATTGTAAATAATTGCCAGCACAATCTTTTATTCATACTCGCTAATTACTCGTTTTGTATCCCAAAATAATGAAAATACTGTTATACGATCACTTTCTAAATGATAAAAAATATACATACTCGCTAAATAGACAAAATATTGCTGAACATGGCATTAAATTTAATTTTTTCTTTACATGTCTATGCTGGATCATCATTCTGGCATGAATGTTACTTTAAATTACCTACACCTCAAGTACACCTCATTGACTTTGTCAAAAAAACATGTACCTCACTTTTAAATTACCTACGTACACCTCAAGTACACCTCCTGAACTTCTAAACAACATGAAATATGTTATGTAAACTCAATTTTTATTTTATTTTTATTATTATTTTGACACCAGGACACTAATACATCCAACTAAAACCTGCTGTAACATTCTCCTCTTCAAATTATCATAGCAATCAGTTAATGGGCACTGTTGTATAATTTACAGAGAAACTATTGTTAATCTCATGCAAACTTTGGCACCTGTGGATATGTTGTCAACCATCCAGATATATTTCCAAAATGGATATGTTAACTGTCACTTCCCAAATACATTGGTCCCTTGTATGCTTTTGCATTGGAATCCTCTGTGTGGCAATTGGGGCACTTGTGAGCCAATGTTGAAGCTCCTTTATAAGTGTGGTGCTACCATTTTCCGACATACACGGTCACCTTCCCCTACTTTCAAGTTTGGCTGCTCATATGTTAGTTGTAGGCTTTGTAGCGAAAAATGCTGCAGTAAATTTATTGTAGGAGGAGGATGGGGATCAATCTACTGAGCGGTGTTCACTAAAAAATGAGAATACAAATATGCCTGGTACCTATTTTCAATGGAGGTATGAATACATTTTTCAAAATTGGATATGCCTCAAGTACACCTCAGTTAGTACCTCACCTGAGGTGTACACCTCACTGAGGTGTACTAATTTGCATATTTCGATACTCCTCAACTACACCTCATCTACTCCTCAACTACACCTCATCTACTCCTCAAATACACCTCATAATATCTGAGGGTACACCTCACAGGTACACCTCAACTACACCTCAAAGCAGTAAGGGAAATCTCCTCTCACATAAGAGTTCCAAATTCTTTGGCACTGCACCGTATTAACCAAAACATGCGTATTGGACAACAATCATGGCAAATGTATTGATGGATGATACAACTACCCATGGGGAACCCGAGACAATGCATAAACATTAGAAGGTTTTAATGATGATCATCATGCTTGTTATGACTGTACCTAAAATCAACCAAATGAGAATTGTTGCTGGATCCCATGAGGAGGGACAATGGTTTACTTGTGTGTTTTTGTCTGACAAGTTTCACTGCTATATATCTATATGTATGTGGCTACTAGCAGGTTAGGGCGATTCCGCTCTCTAAAATGGAGGTAAAAAAGGTCGTTTTTGCTCAATAACTTTTGATTCCTTCTTAACCAATGCATCAAAATTTCACGCACATTGATTTATCTATTGTTCCATGTCATAAAATTAATTTGCCATGTGAAGAACCAGCCAATGTTGTTTAAACAGCGCGAAGGATGTTTGGCCTATTATTATGCAAATTAGATAGATGACAATTTACTTTTATACTACCATTTAATGGTAGATAATGATAGATATGTCTGTATGCGCCTCAAGAGGATTTTGCTGAATTCATTATGTGAACTGATTTATTGAGTGAAAACGACCCTTTTTACCTCCATTTTAGAGAGCGGGATTCCCCTAACCTGACTAGCCATTAGTCCTACCTTTGTAAGGCATACCCTCTGCCTTCAGTCCATTCACTGTTCTCTGCAAGATGTCCTTCTTGACAGTTTCCAAATCTTTGTCACTTATCTGATTCCAAGAAAACAACACAGTGTTATTGACAGTGTACACAGCGAAATATTCATCAGCCAGTACTGTGCGGTTCACAACTGAACAGTCCACAACTGAACAGTACTGGCAGGAAAGGTCCTGTTAGCAGCAGGTTTACCATGCAGTAACCGCACAGTTAGCGTCCACTGGTTATCGGTCCATCTGGTGGGCGACTGGTCAGTACCATTCAGTTGGCAACTGGGTGGTTACCAGATAGTTACTGGTTGGTAACTCTCATGTAACCAGCACATGAATAACCTGTCAGCAACCGCACGGTAACTGTGCAGTACCATCTTGTAACTGAACAGTACCTGCCAGTAAGCAGCCAGTTACTGGTTCATTTTTAAATGCACACTACTGTAAGGGGACCTTTCCTGCCAGTTCTGTTCAGTTGTGGACCACACTGTACTGGCTGGTGAAAGTTTGACTTTGTATGAGTGGCAGAGCATTATTAGCCTGCGCTAATATCACATCAGATTTTTAGGAAGCCCGCTTGGAAAACTGTTATATTTCAAGTTTGATTGGAAAATTACATTAGAAAAATTAGGTAATTCCTTTCAAAAGAATTTAATAATTCAAGAAAAAAATAAGGTAACAGAAGAGCATTTTTTCTTGTTCAATGGTCTCTAACTGTCATATTTATATCATGTTCAGAGCGTACCTTTGTGTAAGGACAGTATGCCCCCATACCGCCCGTGTTTGGCCCCTTGTCTCCATCCTTCAGACGTTTGTGGTCCTGTGCAGGAGGTAAACACAGAATGGTGCTGCCATCTGTGAACGCGAAGCACTGTCAAAACAAAATCGAGGATTGATTCTTGATCTAAACTGTCGGTCTGTTCACAGGCACAATTTGTTCAGACTCCAACCAGCCTGCATTTCCTCAATCATATAAATACATGACTCTTTAAAATGAAAGAGAAAAGAATTATTTTATTAATTTCTGTGTCTCACTCCCAGGCATGTGAGCGCTGCTATATTTGCCACCGCTTGTGCTGCACAAAAGTGAGGCCATCTGAACTGACGCCGCAGTAATGATTTAAACGTCATTTGCAGATTGGCCAAACATAAATTCCACAATGAGGTGTCCTTTACAATAATTAGTATCAATCACAATCTAATAATATGATGGAGTGTGTCCATATGTTCAGTGTTGCGAGTGTGCTCATATAAAAATCAATACTTAATCTTTTCATTGTTCCTATTACTTCAACAACATCAGAGACCTTAAACTTTAATGTAATTTAGAATTTTACATAATGTTGGTGTGAGCACCAAATCATGTCAACCTCGCTAAAAGAGGAAAAAGATTTCTTGATTTCAAAACATGTGTGTGTGTGTGAATAGAATTTAACGTCGTTTTCAACAATATTTCAGCTATACCGTGATGAACCAACTAAGCACCACCCAGCCAAGTTGCGTTCCTGCTACTTCAAAGAAGAAATCTTTGAAGCAGCATGGAACCAGACACACTCCATCCACCCTATAAAACACTGAGGACAGCAGACAAGACAAAGACAGAACGCTTACATGGTGTAATAAAAACAAGTGATATTACAGTGCTAGACATCACATTATCAAGTTCCTGTTGCTTCTCAGCAAAATGCACTGAAGCAATAGGAACCTGTGCCCACCCAACCATCCACGATTTCAAAACAGATATCCTAGAGATACCAAAATAAACATACACAAGAGGAGTCCACTTGTGTACAGCACTGTGCTTAACTTTCCTGTTGATACATTGACAAAATTTGTGAAGGATAGAAATTACAGTAACAGTATATATAGCAAATGTATCTGAAAGATATGGAAACTTACCGATACTTCTTCTCCTTCTAACAGTTCTTCGACAATGACGGTTTCTCCGGCAGCACCATGAACTTTATCCTGGAAGATAAAAATAGTTATATGTGTCTGGTTAGATCAGCAACTTATATTGCAGGATGATATCCTGGATAGAGTCTCAATAAGAAGCCTCAATCTGTAAGAGTTTACGAGAAAGGTGTGAATTAAATAATAATCACTAACTTTCAGCAGTTTTGCCATTTTTCCGCTTTTTTTATTATATTCCTTCATATCTACAATGTACGTCAGTCGGGAAATCTAAAAAAAATCAACTTGATACGGGTAACATTGACAGATCTGCATGAACTCTCATCTATCTCTTTAACCTAGGGCAATGCGGGACTTGCACAATACAGGGTTCCGGCCTCGGCCGCTAGGATCGCCTTTGTCTTTATTTCCGTTTTATCCCACTTCTATCATCTGCTAGGCACTGAGCTGGTCTTTCAGAACGGCTTTGAAAGCTCCATTCCCGCTGAGATCTAACGGCTGGAGCTCTCTTGTACAGCATGCTGGCATGAATACACATTTAAACCCATTGTCAGCTAATGCCGACGTCGCAGTATTTATTGACTTTAGTGGAGTTCAAATGACAACTACCTGTATGATATCTCGCGATATAGAGTTTGCTTAGCTACAGGAATTCCAACGGAAACGTTTATACTATATCTATCATCCCGCGGGCTGGTTTTATATTCGGCATATTTGTCTTTCACCATTGCTAACGAATATGGCGGCACAATCGAATAAACTACGACCAGAAGTTCAGTTTTCATGAACTTCTGCTACGACATATTTCTATCGATTATATCAAGTATTGAACTTAAAATCATATAAATCAACCACATACCTTTAAGCGAACACGCAGTAGCTGCTATTTTCACATCTATTTCCATGTTGGCTGCTTTTTCTCGATAAACCTGAAATGTCGTTTGCCGCGATCCTGGCGGCTGGGCGGTGGTTATTACAGAGAGTTATCGCCCGCTACGCGTCCAAGCGAAACGATCGGCCAGCCTGTATTGTGCAAGTCCCGCATTTCTTGACTATTGATAACGGGTGTAAATATGATAAATATGGATCCAAAAATTGGTGTGGTCTAACACCCTGCATTGCACACTGTAATTGATGAATTTCTCAAGGAAAACTTGCTTACTGACAAAAGCCTAAATGCTGCTAAACAGCACAAGTAAAATGGATCCAATATCAAATGGCTCTTGGACAAGGGAGTCTAATTTCAATATACATGACTGCAACTACAGTATTCCAAACCGAACATTCCCCCACGAAGATATGGGGGATATTGTCAGTCCTCTTGCTTGTTGGCTCCATCCAATTTTATGACCTCATCGCCATTATCAAAATTCCACATAAAATTTTCTGTATATTCAGAGTGCAGAATTGTAGAATGTGTAAATTGGATCTGTGTCACACACAGACTTTTGACCAAATCAATCGGCATGTTACCTGTAACATTTGATGGACAGCTTGGCAAGCCTCAGACTTGGTTTCTGCCACTACAACTCCTTTACCTGCTGCCAGCCCACTTGCCTTAACAACAAGAGCTGCGTGGTCTGCACTGTAACGACAACAACATACCTTCATGATAAAGAGTTTAGGACCGATACCTGATTAAGAAATAAAGACTGAGGAAGTTAGTTTCAAATTTCCCAGATAAATATCAGTTGGCAGTCCAGCAGTTCAAACCCAACATCGCAATTTAGACCGGAGGTCGCAGAAACCAACTTCCAAGGTCATTATTTCAATTTCGACATGCACAATCAAATATTTATTACAAAATTCTATTAAATTAGCTGAATTATGTTTGTGTAAATCTCCCACGTTTATCAAAACAGATGCCACTTCCCAGCTGGTCAATACAAATACAGTGCAGACTGCTGCAAAGTAATAAATTACGCATGCGCTCACTACAGTTACCCTTGCCAGCTGATAACTTCACTTAAATTTGTACTTAGTGAAGAATTTTATTTGTAACTTATTATCTCCAATACTTCCGTGATATCTCATTATTGAGTGTTAGTTTTAAGGCAAGTTATTGTTTTTCCACCTGCACGTGCACACTATTGTATATACACTGTTTTCGTCTACCCGGGAAAGTAGCTTTGGAGTTTAAGTTGGACAATGAAATGAAATAAAGTTTTATTATAAATATTATTATATATTCTGGAACTCAGCAGAGAAAGGATGGCATATGGCATGCCATACAATAGCACAGAGGGAATGGGATATGACATTCCAGTGCTAGAAATGTCTATCTGTTTGCCGGACATGTCTGGCAAAAAAGCGTTCTGTCCGGTAAAATTGGTTTGTCCCTCGGACAATTGTCGGACACAGTAGCCCTGAATCTCTAGAAAATATCAAACCTGCTATGAGATCGCTTATAAAGGCAACCGCTTCATCTCAGTTTTATTCCCCGAATTCATGTGTAAATTCCAACGAAAGTCAACTCGCCATGCTTGATATTGTTGTTGTTGTGGAATGGAATGTTGAAAGGGCATTCCTCGTGACCTACATTTTGATTGGTCTGAATTATCGACGTCATCCTTCTACATTTACCATGTGTCTATGAGCACTTTACATCTCGGCTGCTTGTCAGGCAGTCAAGTAGGATCAGGGCTGCATCTAGAGCCAATTTAGTTTCGGAAAACTTATGGGCGCCCAAAACTCAAATGAAACAAAAAACGAAAGTGTTGTTGTTGTTCAATTTGAAAGGATTTCTGAAGGAAATACTCCTAGAAAAAGCTTCTGGGAGCCTCAATATCGATCCGATTGCATAGCTGGGTATTGAATTTCATGTTAATAAACCTCTGTTTTGTGATTAATCACAGGCTCTTTGCGCCGAAATTCACTTAAAAAAATTGGACCCTCAATAATGAATTACGAAAAGGAACTGGGAGTTTGGGATCGGAACATGCAAAAAATCCCTGGATACCGTATATAACAGACTTCGGTTTCACGTGAGTGATGTGCTGGGATTACAGCATGCAAGAAAGTGTAGCTTTATCAATGGCAATTTATGCATTGCACAAGTGTGATAACAAGTAAACACACTGATTGGCACAGGCCCACCATTATCATTATTTGGGGGCATAAGCTCCAGGTATGCAAACTGGTTCAAAATTGCCCAGAGTCAGGCTAAAAATGGGCTCTCCTAATCACTCATTTTAAATAATTTCCAAGGTACAGTAACCTGTTTGGTGACAAAAATTGAAGCATTATGTTGTACCAGTTAAATGTGTGGACATAAATATGGTTCATGCAAAAGTTTTAGGAAAAATCATATGATGTAGAATAGAATGATTTAATAGCAAAATTAAAGAAAAATGTTGTCCTTCATTCAATGAGAATCTTGAATGGACCAGGCTTTGTTGTATCAGGGAACCTTTAAAATTCACAATGAAACATGCAACCAAGGGTTCCCGATGGGCATAGATAACAGTGCAAATGCTAAGCCATCAGTAAATAATAATAAACAAAAAAATTAAAAATCATGAAATCATCATAGCCATCTGAAAATCTAATCATTTCATCAGTCAACATTCAGGAAGCTCTCACTAAAGTTTTGTCAGGCCCGACTTGATAGATCTGCAGATATTCAGCGGACAAGAACATGTTGACGGACGGACGCTAGGACGTACGTACATGGCCACGACAAGACCCCACAGCCCTATGGGCTGAGGGGTAAAAACTAGAGCCTTAGGCACTGAAACGGGGTTATTTAAATGTAAAATAGGTTGTTAGAATAATTCCACTAACTCTTTGATGTTCCATCTCATGGCGAAGAGCCATACTTGTAGTCTCACACAATCCTCTCAACAAGGATCTCTAGTGCATTAGTGTAATTGTACACATATATATATTTAAAAAAAAAAATGCTGGGACAGACATTTATTATGAAACCAACCTGATGAAATGATAAAATAATGTCTTCACTGCATGTTACCAATATTTGTAAAAAAAATCACTTTTTCAGATAATCGAAAGCATATCCTTCAGCAGTAAATAACAATACGAAGCTGCGCATCTGAAAACCTCTCGGCTCTGGGTACATTCATAATGTATTCAATTTGAACCAAGATGTCAGGAACACCAAGCAGTCAAGTCACAAATATACAGATTATCAAAAATTTTGCAATTAGGAATGACCCCCAAGGTTTCCGTCCAATCAGAGAAACCGGTTTTCATTACATAAGTTTCTTGATGCATCAATGATGTATACCAAATTTTACATCGAGCATTTAAACGGTATCAGAGATAGAGATCATTAATGATTTCGCATAAATTAAAGATGGCCGCTCATCCTTCCCGCCACTCAGAGGAACTGATGTGGTTATTAATTGAAAGTCTCTTGAATACATTGATGCTGTATACCAAGTTTCGTATAGAACACTGAAATGGTATCAGAGATATACATCATTAAAGATTTTGCATAAACTAAAGATGGCCACCAAGGTTTCCGCCCAATCAGAGAAACCAGAACTGTCATTTGTCGTAAGTCTCTTGATGCATCGATGATGTATACCAAATTTTACATCGAGCACTTGAACGGTATCAGAGAACGAGATCATTAATGATTTTGCATAAATTAAAGATGGTCGCCCATCCTTCTCTCCACTCAGAGGAACTGATGAGGTTATTCATTGCAAGTCTCTTGATACATCGATGCTGTATACCAAGTTTCGTATAGAACACTTAAATGATATTAGAGATATATATCATTAAAGTTTTTGCATGAATTAAAGATGGCCGCCAAGGTTTTCAGTCAATCAGGTCCCGATTTAAAGTATCTGTATGCATCGATGATGTATACCAACTTTCATATAAAACAATTGAATGGTAACAGAGATATGTATCATTATCGATTTTGCATAAATTAAAGATGGCCTCCAGGATTTCCAGCTAATCACAAAAGCCGGTTTGGTAATTCATTGAAAGTTGCTTGATGTATCGATGATGTATACTAACTTTCGTATTGAACAGTTGAATGGTTTCCGAGATATGGATCATTATCCATTTGCATAAAATAAAAGACGACCGCCAAGGTTTCCACCCAATCAGGTCCCAATTCAATAGGCTTCTGGTCCTTGACTAGGTAAATAAGCATACCAAATTTGGAATTCTTCAGTGGAACCGTTTTCCGTCTATCTCGCTCACGTACTGACGTACGAACAGACGGACGTACAAGACGACAATACCCCATGGCCAAAATTGGCCGAGGGGTAAAAATGAGTATTGAGATACACTGTAAAATCCTCATGGTTAGATGGACTGGAGCTATGCTGGGATGCATCCTCTCATGGCATCATATTGTTTCATGTACCTCCTCCCTAGTATATCACAGTTCTATTTGGTTATCTCCCCTGTCACCTTACAGCTTCAAAACTGTGATATGCAGAGCTCTTTCTGTAGATCAGGGGGAAATGCTTGCAACATTCCATGAATATTTCAGAAGTAGAATGGAAAGAAAACATTTCTGAATACAGGGAAATTATTACGTAAATGATTTGACCACCACTGGATTTTAGAAACTTACTATAAAAAGATAATGCAGAGGGTCTTGAGGGGTAAGCTTAAATGGCGAAAATTCCAAACTGTAACTCAACACACATATTTCATGAAAATATAAATGAATACAGGCAAAGTGAAATATTCCATTGTTTTCTACAATGAATTAGACTTATACTGGTATTATTTAATACTAAATTACTGCCCAAACACGCTTTCTAATGAGAATGAGTTAGTCCCACAAAATCACTCAACATGCGCCTCTCAAAATCTGTGGTTTAGCAGACGACATATTTTGAGCACGAAAGTAGTGCCACTGGAAAATGAACGAAAACACGCATAAAATTAGATAAATGGAAATGTAACTTAAACATATCAGACCTGCAACTATACACGAACATCAAAAACACAGAAACCTAGACACTCTAAAGAAGGAAGTTTCAGACCTCTTTCTTGTCGTGTAAGCACTCTATCTTTTGCTGTGTTAGCAAGACAGAGCTGGTGCTCAATTTTTTCTGACTACAAGACAGGACCATTAGTCCCTACGGGCCTACATCGCCCCGTGAAAATCGACCATGGTATGATTACAGCTCTGGACGTTAATATGTGAGAGATAAACCAAAAGTAAAAGGCGAAGGTCGCTTGAGAAATTCATTTGTGACTGGTTCAGCAAATCTCAGAAATAGTTCAATGAAGCAAAACAACATCAATTTGTCTGACAATAACTTTTGTCCTGACAAACATGAAAATGTCCGGCAACTTTTTTGACCAGCAGGACATGTCTTGCTGATGATTTTGAATATTTCTACCCCTGCATTCCAATCAAAACTCCTCTTAAAGCTGATCAGAACACCAAACTGAGCATGGTGTATCCCATTTGAATCAACGACATATGCCAATCGAATCAAGCAACTCATACCCTAATTTAAAGAATCTACGTAAAACCAGGTGAAAATAAAAATTGGGTGAAACCTGTTTATGTATTTAATAGCTTTGTCTGGATCTTTGAAAGACTGGAATTTTGCTGTTGGAATGTTATGTCTCTTCATAAACTTCTTGGAGAATTCTTTGCTCGCTTCAATCCGTGCCGCTTTGGCCCCTGGTCCAAAACACGGAATGCCTGAAAGAATAGAATATACAATGTATTCCATTGCGAAATACCCAAACAGTATGAAATACAGACAAGACTGTTTGCGTCGTCACTGAGTCAACACCTGCATCAACACTATTCTTGCCGACGGGCGGTGATTCTCTCTGGGTAATCCAGCTTCCTCCACCAACCAAACTGGCAGTCACTAGCTACGAGTGAAATTTTACCCTGAGTGTGGCATTAAACCAAACCCCTCCCTCCTCCTCTTCAGCAATTTAGATGTCCAGGCAAATCAAACAATGTCATATCCAGGCAAATCAAACAGATACGGTACATGTGTGTAATAATGAGTCTGGACTGTAGTTCCCACCCATACTACTTTAACCAACCAGCGAACAAAAACAAACCACTGGATGATTATCGAGTGCACATGCCGAGGTACTTAGTTCCTGTTTTCAAGGTGTAACTGCAGGAGTAAACTACGCTTTCAAATCATAACTAGAGCCTATGGGCTTTAATGAGATCTGGTAGCTGGGTTATTGAGGGATAAGTTTGTAATGAAATAAACGCACAATTATATATTTAATTTCAAGTTAGGCACATGTGGCACCAGGCACGAATGTATGTGGCTAAAACGCAATCACAAGTTACATCCTGTATATGAAGGGCCGTTCGCGCCATAAACGCATCCTTTAAACGTTTTAACTTCTTAAACGTTTAAAAATTGTAAAGCTTTAAAACCTTTAAACATTTAAACTTGAACCAACCAATCAGATGTTATGAACTGACATTTTCCTGTTAAAAAGCAAACGTTTCCAGTTGTAAATTCGCGACTTTAGACGTTTCCTGTCAAAAGACAAACGTTTCCGGTACTAAAATTCGGGTCTTTTAAAGGTTTCCGGTTAAAAGGATAACGTTTCCGATTGTGATCGTCCAATCAGATTTTTTATTTGGGCCGCGTGTATTCCAACATCTACACCACACGTGCAAATCTCCACTGGCAAACGTTTCCGGTATGTAGTGTATTTTAACCAATGAAAACCGTTCTTACAAATTAGGTTTTGGAGAATATCTTTGGCACCGGGACAATTTGCGCAGGACATGATGAACGGTGGGCATGCGGAATACAATATGCGCGAATATTTGTAAAGGTTATTTTGATTGGTTGAAACAGACTACATAGCGGAAATGTTTTGCCAGTGGACATGTGTTGATGTTGAGGTTTGAACATACGCGGTAGCAATCAAAAAATCTGACTGGACGATCACAACCGGTAACGATTTCCCTTAAACCGGAAACGTTTAAGTCTCGAATATTACTACTGGAAACGTTTGCCTTTTGACAGGAAACGTCTAAAGTATTGGACGTTACAACAGCAAACGTTTGCTTTTGGACAGGAAACGTCTTCCAAATGTCAATTCATGACATCTGATTGGTTGGTGCAAGTTAAACGTTTAAAGTTATTAAACGTTTGGATTTATGGCGCGAACGGCCCTTCTTAAAAGGTACAGACATAATGAAGTTGAACATACCAAAGAAAGGCAGTCCTATTATGAGGGAAGTTGCACACGTTACGCTAAACATGTCTTACCCAATTAATTTCCGTCCAATAAGACACTACAGTAGGTGCTCATCCAACCTTGACTCAAACAAAATAGCTGAATTTTGCTCTTTCAAAGTATTTTGACATTATTTTTCACAAATATAATTACATAAGACTTTCCAGGTAAACTATCTTTCTGATTAGGGGTAAATAAATGTTCTATCAGTAATGCAAGTGAGTGAACCAATAGTCGACCAATGCATTCTCCGATTAGTTTAACATGGAGAAGGGATTTGCTGTACTGCTATGTTAAACTTGTATTTTGCTATAATTTTGCAAAATCATAAACTATGTTAATTTGCACCATCGGGAAGGTGATATTTGGTACAAACTTTGCAGGGGTAAATATTTTGAGGGGAAACCTATATTTATTTAGCTATACATGTGTAGCAGTATATAATAGGTTGTACGTCGAACCATAACAAATTTTGGTCGGCTGAAGAGGCACGAGCCGCGATGCCCGTGCGCATCACGCATGTGTCAGAGTTTCTGGCACAGGATTCTACATGTACAAGGCAGTATTTACATAAGTTAAACGTAACACAACTTCAAACAGAACGAACAAAATCAAAGTATATCGGTAGTTTGGGTTGTATTTTCCTTCAGCGATGGACGATACTTGGCCGTAACGTATGTTTAGCCAGTAACAAGAAAATGACCACTCATACTATCACAGCATTCGCCAAAACGGAAGTGGATTACCCGAATATTACATTTGATTACAAGATAGGAAAAGATTATAAGATATGTTACAGCTTGCTCTTGTGAGAAAAGCAAACAGTGGCCTGGTGCAAAGGCGATAATGAGACAATGGTGGCCAGGTTGGCTGCTACCCGATTAAGAAAGATAAGGCAAGATAAATATTAAACTTTGACGATAGACTTAATCCTGGGTCAAACAAATTCTGGCCTTTCGCATACACAGATTCAAGTTTTAATGCTCTCCTAACGTGATGACCTAGTTTTGGCCTGACATTCTCTTCTCAAAGCAGAAGTATGTTGTACAACCCCTACACTACAGCTATGGTAGAGCTTCTCTCACATATACACCTAACCAGCTAAACTGTATAATTTTCTCAGCAGAGTCCAAGCTTTGGTAAAGTGACGATACCAGTCTGCCATACTTTAGAGCGTATTAATCTCATATTTTGTGGGAAAACAATGAACAGAGTAATATTGAATGCAGATAAGGGATCAAATATATGCCAAGTGACTATTAGTGACTAAATATAGACATACAAAAGCCTTTCAACCACTAAAGATCCCCAAAATTCATCTCTGTGGAACTACTTTCATGCAGCGTAAGGCTATCCCGTGAATCGGTTTGCACTTTTGTCCGTTTCCCAACAGCATTCTAAAGAGTCTCTGGCTAACGCCAGATCTCAAAAAGATTGCTTACATTTGTGAACATTTTTTCATGTGGCCATCCAAATTGATTTGCCGAGCCTATTAGCAACTTATTAGCCCAATGAAACGTTTTCACTTAATGTGGCCATTTATTTACCTGTAGAGAGTGTGGCCACCAAAAACCATAGCATTCAGGATCAAAGGCCAATATTACTTCATAATCAAGAAAAAACGAAACTTGTCTAATGTGAATGTGTCTCTTTAGTTTTCACTCATCAGTGGAAATGGCAAATTTACAAATACCCAAATAACCACAGAACTAATAACACCAGCAGCCTTATTATTGTTTCTTCTAGAGGGTTGACTACACTCAACTCACATGCACTGTTGAGATAATCAGAGATTCCCTGTGCTAATGGATCCTCTGGTCCCACGATTACCAGAGATACACTGTTCTCCTTACACCAGGCTCCCAATGCCTCCCAATCCTTCACATTCACCGCTGTAATGAGAAAACCATCAAACTTAGTTAAATGAGCTGGCATTAAATAAGAACACATGAAATATCTCACTAGAAGTACTACAATCATGAAAATAATTGGTACAAATTGTGAATCTCTCACAAAATACATGTACTAGCCATATTCACTTCCTTCGGAATGCTCACCCAGCATTGCCTAAATGGTGAACCAGCATTGCTCGAGTGCTCAACCTCTATGGCTTGAAATGCTTAAAACATGGCTTGAATGCTCAACCAGTAAGCTTATGGCTTGATCCTCCCACAATATTAACAGGGTATGAAATAGACAAACAGATTCTAGTTGCCCATCGGCAAACACGGGCAACCAACACATCCAAATGCATTGCAATTTGGACAGAATTTGGTTGCCCAAAGGAAAATTTAGGTTGCCCCGGGCAACCGGGCTATTTCGCACCCTGATTAAGTTACCAGCATTGCTTGATTCTCTTAAATAAGACTAGCTAAGATTCATAGCGTCTCCCTTCCCTCACCGCTATGCCGACGACAAATACATTTCCCTGGTGGTAACTCGAACATCTCCATGGCGCACTTCTTATTACCTTTGCGCCCTATTGGACCTTCATTAACTTGAGAAAATGGGCCGCCATGAATAAAAATACAGAAATGGCAGACTAAATGACCATTCGTCGGTCAAAAATTAATTACAGACGTTAAAATTATCCCTATGGAGCCTCAAAATCACCTGAAATCGAGGGTCAAGAAGATGGGCATTTCCGTCATAATAGACCCCGTGTATACAGGGGATGATGATCACAACATCGATTATGGTATTTTTATTCATGGCGGCCCTTTTTCTCAATTTAATGAAGGTCCAATAGGGCGCAAAGGTAATAATAAGTGTGCCATGGAGATGTTCGAGTTACCACCAGGGAAATGTATTTGTCGTCGGCATAGCGGTGAGGGAAGGGAGACGCTATGAATCTTAGCTAAAATAAGACCAGTAATAGTGATTAATTTGTATACAAAAGAATTACCAGCATTGCTTATTTTCCCACATGACTGTGTTCCGGCGTTTCCTGGTGCCACAAATATTCGGCTGACTTGTGTGGACTGGGAAAGTTTCCATGCCAAAGCATGTTCCCTTCCTCCTCCCCCAATCACCAGAACTGTGTTTGTCATCTTTTACTGGAATAAATAAAACATGATCAAGGGGACAATAGACACTGGCATGTTTATAGCAAAAAAATATGGGTTTAACTTTTAAGACTTGTCGAATTTTAACGGTTTAAATCTCGTTCTTGTAAATTATATATCATGTTTAAGCGGTTATTCGAAGGCAGAATTGTTTCTGCAATAACTTGTAGTCCACAGTCAACTCCAAATTCCAATTCGAAGATAAATTATGTGGAATAATCCGTATTGTGAAAGATTTTTGAATGGTGCGGTGTTGTTGTTGTTTCAATAATTGAGATCAATTGAACAAATGGGAGTCGGGCAGATTCAAAATACCCAATCGACTTTGATGGGTACTTATCCACGAACGATTTAAACATAACGAGGAAACTACCACAGGTATAACCATAAATACTGATAAAATGACACAAAACCTGTTGTTGTCGACAAACACGTGCTGTTCTGTTTTCGTTTTTTCTCTTCCCGCGAATTTTCCGATTATTCTTAAAGAGTGTCTGGAAGGGCGATTACTCTTCTATCAGCGCCGCAAAAACGAACAGTCAGCTTTCAATACACGGCGGGCCAATACAAAATAAACGCAAAGGTTCAAAAATATGTTAAAAATGTTAAAAATCAGCTGAAATTATAGAAGTTTTAATCTGTGAAGAAATTAAACGGACGGTCGACTGCCTTTCTCGCAGTTCATGAGTTTCATTCATTGTGAAGCAACTCTTGGGTATGTATAGTGCCAGTGTTTAGTACCACAAAGCTGTTACGGTTATTTTTGGTAAGATTTATTTCGGTTTGTCTCTTTGATATGATTTTAGAGAATGTTGATCAGTATTTTGTACCGCGATGCACCATGAAAACTGGCTAACCCCAAAGTATTATTTTATTATACATGTATCAACATGTTGCAAGGGGGTGGATAAATTGTGGACGGTGTAATGTCGCATCCAATTTGTGTTTACGGACTGAATTTTCCAATATTGGCGGGTCACTTTCACAGCTAGTGAGCTCAGGGGCTAGACTGTTTGGACTCAGTGGGCTCCTATGTAAATATTAGTTTACAGTTTGCATTTGCTAATATTGATATTTCATGTTCGAATCACACGACTGTGTGGTCAAATTGTTCGTTTGAAATACAGATGGAATCGTTGTGGATAATTTGGGACATAATGTGGATATTTGGCAACAAATCAATGTACAACATCGTATGGCATCAAGCTGGTATTAATTTTGTAAAAGATCTTTACGATAAGAATGGAAAGTTGCTGCAAGAATTAGGGAAACGTACATTTTCATCTCCCAAACAAGGGACTACCACAGTATCATCTCTGCTGTTAATAGTTTTGTTGGATCCAATCTATTTAACAATCAAAGTACTTAAAGTACTGATGTCGGGTTTACTTGCATCAGAGGGGTTTATTAGTCCCATATTTGTGATCATTTAAGGGAGGAAAGGTGGTGTTCGCTTTATAAGGAATCTTCCTCAAGCTGTTCGGTTTGTAGGGCCAAACTTTCACTTTTATCAAAATGATATGAAATGGACCATTTTGTACAGCCTATGCATGCTGAATTACAAGACACGAAATAATGAAGGGCTGCAGATGCACGAAAACGGATTTATGGCGCACCATAGGTTCATTGGCTTATTTTCGTATTTTTATGCACTTTTCGGTGCAGATTTTCTTTTTGTTACAAAAATAGGACACCTTTATCCAAAACCAATTTGAGCAACAAATAATTCTGAAATATTCAGTCTAAATAAGCTGTGTGTATCAAAAATGCATTGAAGACGATTCCCTATATCTAAAGCTAACACCACCTTTGTGATCTTACAACAAAAGTTCCACGGATCGGTTGTCGATGGACCATGAAGAATGGCGTGACCGCAATATAGAAGGTTTTTGTGGATACATCTCTATATAGGATGTGTATGCACATTTTTATCTAGAGCATAAAACTTCGACTTTTGTAAAATGTGGATACGCATCCTATATAAGAGATGTATCCACATTGTATCCACATTTATATAATTTCCATACTTATTTAATCTGTGAGAAAATGAATCTACTAAAAGTACATCCAGACAAGAAAATCTTCAGACGTCGCAATCTCCGACAAGTTCAGAAAATTCGCTATTCTCCTACTCCACGATCATTTTTCTAACATCTCTTGACTATAAAACAAGATACTGTCATACTCATAGTGTTATTTTAAATGCTAAATAATCACGGTTTTACAGAAATGCCTTTAAATTCATATGGATTGGAAAGAAAAACTATAAATCTAGAAAACGAGCCGATCTTATTTAGTTTCATTGAATTCGTATGTCGTGTAAAAGGTTTACTGATTGGTTGAATAACGTGTGGGCGGAGCCAATATGTACTGTTCAGCCAATCAAATTCACGATTACTTGTACTCTGGGAAATTCAGACTTGGGATGAAAGTTCAGCGTTGACGGGATCGAAATATCGTATCTCTTTCTCATCCATACCAGCAAAAGGAAACACCCCAGGTTTTTATTATTTGTAACCACAATCAGATATGTAAAAGAGTTTTGTGCAAAAGTGCCAGTCGTTCCTATTTCGTTTTGTTGAAGAAGATCGACGGAGAAGACACGTCAGACACTTGAAAAAATAACGAAATCTGTCCCAAAAACTTTCGCCAAAATTTCTGCCAGAGTTTTGTCGCAATTTTATTCAGTTCTCATGCTGATAATTGATCAAGTAAGGTGGAAGTAAAAATGTGGATACATCACCAAAAAATCATGTGTATCCACAATCTGGAAATTTCTTGTTTTCGGTGATTTTAAAATGTGGATACGCATACATAATTTGTATCCACAAAAACTCGCAACGTGGTTACGCCTGGAGAATGACTACGGCGCACCCTTCCCGCCGTAACAAATGATACCGGATAAAATAGATTGGAAAGGCAAATTTTAAAGGAAATTGTAAAGATAAAATTTACTGCGATAATGTACGTTCACGTTCAATGCACAAGCTACCGTGCATTGCACATGTGTAAATGACTGTCAGACAGAAGTACGGTATTGTTTATGAATGCTGTAAGGGGCATCAAATGAGAACAGTCTCCGGGCAGGAGATCAAAACTACACATGTGCAGAAGAAAAAAGAAAAACTGAAGAGTGATACTAATGTAGGGTTTACCCTTGGTAAACCCGACAAAAACATTGCCGATAAACCTTTACACGAGATACAATCGGTGCATGGTGGGATGAAGTTGTCCGACACTCGTTTGACTTGCAAGTTGATTATGGCAAATGGTTCAATGTTCAGCATGACGTGTCTCATGAGAAAATCTGGTCTCTTCCGTACACCCTACTTGTGAGCATAAAGTTAAATAACTACAATATAAAGTGTTACATAAAATAATTCCTTGCAACCAGTGCCTTTGTTTGTTTTTTTTATCTTTCTCTGTCTTTTTTTTGTGTCGTTTTTTTTTTTTTTTTTTTTTTTTTCGCTGAAAATATTTAATAAATTAACCGGTACCAGGATGATGGACTATTCTGTATTTCAAGAGAGAGAGAGAGAGAATTAAGGTTTAACGTCGCGTTCAGCTATATTTCAGCTATACAGCGACGATGGTAGTAGTATAAGAGCATTACAGACCGCATTGACCTACTTTTTTGTTCCCCCCTGGGGCGTATTTGGGGCGGAACTTGATCACGTGACGATCACGACCCTTGATCACGTGACGATCACGTTGGGGGAAAACCACCTCCAGCACAAGAGAGCTCCATGCTCTGGGTGACTATAGTTCCGGCAACCTGTAACCTTTGTATTCCTCCGCGGTGATGCGGTCTGGGGGTGATTCGGTCGCGGAAAAAAGCTTCCGCGGAGAAAAAGTAGTCCCTAGATAAAATGGTCCGATTGGGTCGAGTGAGGTATCAAAGTGAAGCTTAGGTGAAGGGGCATCTAATGGGCTGGGTGTGGGATTGAAATATCGGCAAATATCGGCATTCTGCGCATGCGCGGTGGCCAAAGGGTATGAAAATACACGTTTTGGAGCTAGGGGAGCCCCTAATGGTCCAATGGGGTCATATGAGGTATCAATGTGAAGCATTCATGAAGGGGCATCTAATGGGCTGGGTGTGAGGTTGAACTATCGGCATTCTGCGCATGCGCGGTGGCCAAAGGGTATGGAAATAGACGTTTTGGAGCTAGGGGAGCCCCTAATGGTCCAATGGGGTCATATGAGGTATCAATGTGAAGCATTCATGAAGGGGCATCTGATGGGCTGGGTGTGGGGTTGAAATATCGGCATTCTGCGCATGCGCCAGGGTACCGCTAGGGGAGTAATGGTCCAATGGGGTCGAGTGAGGCATCGTGAAGCATCAATCATGCAAGCGCATGCGGAGCTCTCGTCCAATCAGAAGCGAGTATTTCAAATCCGTCACAGAGCTCTCAGCCAATCAGAAGCGAGTATTTTGACCCGGTGCATTATGGGCCATATCCAAGATGGCGGCACGTATGTTCAAGATGGCGGCACATCCGGTGTCGAAAACTGGCCATTTCGTCGGGATGTGGTCACCTAGTGTCGAAAACTGGACCTTGTGTGGGTCCTGCTAGACGTTTTGGAGCTAGGGGAGCCCCTAATGGGCCGATGGAGTTGTATGAGGTATCAAAGTGAAGTATATTTCAAGCATGGGTGGGTGCATGTAAAATTTTTCCTGAAAAAATACGGAACACGGACTTTATCCTAAATTACGTGAAAATGCCTATATGGGGTATGGGGGGTATAGGACCATCCTGGGAAACCTACTTCTCGACATTTGCGGTATAGGTTGTGGGGTCTCGTTTTCTTAGTCTCGTCAAGACAAACATGATAGGAAGTGTCCCGCAGCGAATCGGTGAAATTTTTGAAAAAGTACGATATAGCCCCATATAGTCCCATACTGGGGGTATAGGATCAATGTTGAATCTAATGGGAAACGTACTTCTATACATTTGCGGTAGGGTTGTTTGGATTTGTTTTTCACGTCTCGTCATTTAGAACATGATAGGAAGTGTCCCGGCACGAATCGGTGAAATTTTTGAAAAAGTACGATATAGCCCCATATAGTCCCATACTGGGGTATAGGATCAATGTTTGTCCCCCTGGGAAACGTACTTCTATACATTTGCGGTAGGGTTGTGGGGTCTCGTTTTCTTAGTCTCGTCATTTAGAACATGATAGGAAGTGTCCTGGAGCGAATCGATGAAATTTTTGAAAAAAGTCACCGAGACCCATATAGACCCATATAGTCCCATACTGGGGGTATAGGATCAATGTTTGTCCCCTGGGAAATCTACTTCTATACATTTGCGGTAGGGTTGTTTGGATTTGTGTTTTACGTTTCGTCATTTAGAACACGATAGGAAGTGTCCCGGAGCGAATCGGTGAAATTTTTGAAAAAAGTCACCCAGGCCTGGGTAGGCCCATAGGCCTATAGTGCATGGCTATGGGTGTATAGGGCCATACGGGGTGGACATGTTGGAGTCTAGGTGAGTCCCTAATGGTCCAATGGGGTCGAGTGAGGTCTTATTTTGAAGCTCTCGTGGAGGAGCACTTGACTAAACTAATGGTTCGTCCGTGTTCAATAGTCTGCGCATGCGCAGCCTGGCCCGTAGTATAGTAAGTAGGCATTTTGGGGGTATGTGGGTGTATGTTTGGGTTAGAGATGGGCTATTCACGGTTCGAATGGGTCGTGTGAGGTGTCAAAGTGAAGCTTGTTTGGGGTAGAGTCAGAATGGCGTGTTTTTGAATGCAAGTCGCGTAAATCTGCGCATGCGCAGTCTGGCCGTAGTAGAGAAATCAGGCAGGTAGAGATGGACCCCTATGGGTCCGAATGGGTCGTGGAAGGTGTCAAAGTGAAGCTTGTGTGGGTTAGAGTCAGAATGGTGTGTTTTTAAGTGCAAGTCGCGTTAATCTGCGCATGCGCAGTTGGTTGTAGTAAGTAAAGTGGCCATTTTGGGGCAGTACATGAAGGTATTTGGGTCGAGATGGGCTATTCACGGTTCGAATGCGTCCTGGAAGGTGTCATCTTGTAGCTCTCGGGGTGTAGACCCCGATTTGAGGGCTGTTCACGTCACCTGTGACGTCATCGGTGACGTCATCAGTACGAGTAGTAAGTAAAGTGGGTATTTTGGGGCAGTGAAAGGAAGGTATTTTGGTGTAGAGATGGTCCATCCTTGGTCCGAATGCGTCCTGGGACGTGTCATTTTGTAGCTCTCGGGGTGTAGACTCCGATTTGGGGGCTGTTCACAGCATCTGTGACGTCATTGGTGACGTCATCAGTACGAGTAGTAGCGAAAGTGTGCATTTTGGGGCAGTGAAGGAAGGTATTTGGGGTAGGGATGCTTCATCCTCAGTCCGAATGCGTCGTGTGGGGTGTCATCTTGTAGTTTTCGGCGTGCAGACCTCGATTTGAGGGCTGTCCACAGCATCTGTGACGTCATTGGTGACGTCATCAGTAGGAGTAGTAGCGAAAGTGAGCATTTTGGGGCAGTGAAGGATGGTATTTGGTGTAGAGATGGACCATCCTTGGTCCGAATGCGTCATGGGAGGTGTCATGTTGTAGCTCTGGGGGGTGTAGACCCCAATTTGAGGGATAGCCACAGCATCTGTGAGGTCATTGGTGACGTCATCAGTACGAGTAGTAGCGAAAGTGGGCATTTTTTAGCAGTGAAGGTTGTTACTTGGTGTAGACATGGACCATCCGCGGTGCGAATGCGTCGTGTGAGGTGTCATCTTGTAGCAATGCCCACCAACGCCATTCTGAATGCTTCAACGCCCTGGTGAAATAGCTCAGAAGCTCTGATATTCCATGGAATTGTCACTAATTCTTCGAAATGCAGTGACGCCCGTCAACGCCCGTCGTTACACCTTAACACTCTAACATAACGCCATGATATAGACCGGAGAGAGAACAACAACAGCAACAACCAAGGATGACACATGAGAGAACAACAACAACAAGAAGTTTTTTCATATAGTTTATTTTCCCCAATGTTACATCATACCCACGCTGGGGGAGCCGCGTTGGGTATGTTTACAACTCAAAAAGACTCTTGCCCAATCAGAGGCCACCATTTGTATCTGTCATATTCGTTCCTGTCCGTTAGATGTATTCCTGTCCAATCAGAAGTCTCCATTTCAGAAAGTTCCATCTTCGGCCATGTTCGCTCTGAACCGTTTATTCTAATCATCGGCGGGCAGGCCAGGATACCGTTGAGGCAACATATCCTCAGATAGTTGTTTGCGTATTCTGAGTATTCATCAGTGCACGAGTGACGCATTCAACCGATGGCAGTGGTGGATCAGCTTGGTAAGGAAAAACGTAACATTGGTCACCCTCTTCACTGTCCACTTGGTGTTGGGTCGTTGTTGTTGGGCCCATCCCACAACATCCAATTGTTCCACTTGGTCCAGCATCATCTCTAGTGACCTCCGGTCATTGATGGTAAACGGTTGGTCGTACACTGGGTGGATGGCACTGGAATAGAAATAGCGCAATTCACCCGTCACCTTATGGCATAAGATGTACCCAAATGCTACATTTAATTTGAAGGCCGTAGGTTGGTCATTGAAGATGGTTTCCACGTAGCTGCGTAGACGGGTGAGCTTGGTCAGTGGGAAATTGTAGATATCTTGAATAGGGTGATGACGGTGGAAACAGTGCCGTGTCATGGTCCAATGGCGCCGAGAGATGTCACTCTCTGGATGATATTCGGGTAAGAGATCGCTAGGAACATTTATGGGCTCGTCCAGAAAATGTTCGATGTATGACGTATGACTCGAAACCGTAACGGTGGGATCCGGCTGGAAATCCAGGCTCTTCCCAACTGTGGGTATAGGCGGGCTCTCCGTCATCACATCACCAGTGGCGTTCGTCTCCCCGGGCTTATCTTCACTGGGTCTGACCTTCCGCGGCTCCTCTTCAGTAGGAAGTTGTCGCCAAAACCGTGGAGACGGGACATGAATCAAACGCTGATGCCGTCTTAACTGACTGCGTCGTTTGAAGAGTTCACCACAATCCTTACATTGTTCCGTCGTGCCCTCGTGGACTGAGCGTTCGTGGCGCAGTAAATGATCCTCCCGATTAAATGACCGTGCGCAGGTTATACAAGTATGTCGTGCACCGTTGTGGATGGAGGCCTCGTGGTGTCGTAAATCTTCTGGGCGAGTAAATGACTTCTGGCAAGTTGTGCAAGTGAACATCTTGGTGGTTGACAGAGTGTCTGATGAAACGGCAAGGCCGCTTCCCTTTAATAGCACGCTAGCTGTTGATCTATTTTTAGCACACTCAGTTCAACTACCTACCGGATGTAGACTGTTTCTAATCGTCATCGGGCAGGCCAGGATACCGTTGAGGAAACATATCCTCAGATAGTTGTTTGTGCATTCTGAGTATCTATCAGTGCATGGGTGAATACTTTCATCCGATGGGGGTGGTGGGTCAGTTTAACCACGAAGAACGTAACATTGGTGACCCTCTCCACTATCCACTCGGTGTTGGGACGCTGTTCATAGGCCCATTCCAAGGGATCCACAGTGTCCAGTTGGTCCAGCATCGTCTCGAGCGACGCCCGATTGGTGATTGTGAAAGGATGGTCGTACACTGGGTTGATGGCACTGGAATAGAAATAGCACAATTCACGCGTCATCTTATGGCATAAGATGTACCCAAATGCCACATTTAATGTGAAGGACGTAGGTTGGTCATTGAAGATGGCTTCCACTTAGCTGCGTTGACGGGCGAGGTCGGTCAGTCGGAAATTGTACAAGTTCAATATAGGGCGATGACGGTGGAAGCAGTGTCGGATCATGGACCAATGGCGTCGATACATCTCACTCACTGGATGATCTTCGGGTAAGAGATCGCTGGGAACATCCACCGCATCTTCCAGAAAATGTTCGTTGTTGTCAGGCGTATGACTGGAAACAGTAATGCTAGGACCGGCTGGATATCTAGGCTCTTCTGAGCTGTGGGTATAGGCGGGCTCTCCGTGATCGCATCACCAGTGGCATTCTTCTCCCCGGGTTCATCTTCAGTGGATCTGTCCCTCCTGGGTGCCTCTTTAGTGGAAAGTTGGCCCTCATGCCGTGGTGACGGACCATGAATCAAACGCTCATGCCGTTTTAACTGACTGGGTCGTCTGAAGAGTTGACCACATTCTTCGCATGGACGCTTGGGTGGTCCATGAATTGAACGTTCATGGCGCTGTAAATGATCTGGGCGCTGAAACGACAGTGCAGGCCTACATATCGTACAGCTATACCGGGCGGTTCCATCGTGCTTGGTAGCCTCATGGCGGCGCAAGTCGTGCCGGCGAGTGAATGATTTCGAGCACGCAGTACAAGTGAACATCTTGGTGGGTGACAGAGTGTCTGATGAAACGGCCAGGCCGTTTCCTTTTTATAGCAAGCTAGCTGTTGATCTATTTTTAGCACAATCAGTTCAACTTGGACGTCAGCGACAAGAACCCGGATGTAGGCGTGTGTGTATGTGTGTGCTTGCGAGTGTGTTTCTTGGATCGGAGCTCTTGGAGCTCAAAGGCTGTGGAGCTCAGAGCTCGGAAG
>JAVTVY010031821.1:0-13548 GCA_036873755.1 Hanleya hanleyi
ACAATATTTGTACAACACTGAAACTTGGCATGGCATCTAAATTCAATTAGGTCAATTTTATTCCAAAATATCATTAAAATCTGTTCAAAATCAATGAAAATTGCCAATACCTACCATGTTATTTTACGATCCTGATGATGTTGGTCTATCAGTGTTACAAAAAACAGGCTTGCCACCATGACGTCTCACCTATTTCAAATTTGTTTTTGTGATTTACTGAAAACTACTAAAAGGAATTTCATTATATTTTGGAATAAAATTGGTCAAATTGAAGTTAGATGTTGTGCTAAGTTCCAGTGTTGTTCAGAAATTTGTTCTCCGAAATATCACTGAAAATTGTCTTGAATATATTATCTGGGAGGCGGTAGAGTGTTATGCAGTGAGGGCGTCCACTGTTGTTGCATTGGTATGCCTTAATATTGGGAGGGCCATTATTGTTTCCAGTCAGGAGCATCACGGCAAATTAAGCCACGGAATAGAATAGAAATGTATTTTCATTCGGCACGAAGTATAGAGTGAAAATATTGTTTTCATGGCACGTGCCAATTAGCTGGGTGGGGGAATGCGCAGCGTGTTGATTGGTCAGTATTGTGCGCAGTGGAAGGCACAAGGCGGGAAATTTAGGTGGTGGAACTCACTCTAGGTGCAGTTGCGCGTCTTGAACGGACGTTTAAGTTAACCTGTGTTTAATTTCATGAGAAATTTTGAGTGTAGTGAGCCTTATTCAATACGCCCGACCCCTTGAGGGCGACCTAATGCATCGGAATGGGACAGGTACCCTCCAAAATGGCATTGGCCGGAGGTTGTGCCTGGCGGGCTTAGGTCAATTAGTTTGTGTAAGGCTTACATTTTGCTAAGAATAGTTAACATATAGGGTTATTAGAGGTGTATCATGTGTTGGTTTTGAATAAATGAGGGTCGGAGGGTGGATAGACCTCTAGTGGCTACATCTGCACCGGTTGTTTCCAAAATAGTGTTTTGTCACTTATTGATAGTGGAGTGAAAACTAGTATTTTATTGCTCAGTTTTATCCGAGGGCTACATGTAAAGACACAGCTGTGCAGATGCCTAAAACTACGGATCAAGTGCGGATGATTCAGCCTCGGGACAAATATGCTCGGATAGCATTAGAAAAACACCGATACATGTATTAGGTTTAGCGCAAACGTTGTACGACTGTCATTTTGCTGATTGAATTAACATTGAAGAGACTAAAAGACAACAGCAACAATGACATGTAGATGTTGCATCAATGTTTGCATTCTAACATTATTCGAACATTATCATGATGTAAACTTTAGTATGTCATCGATAATTGGTCAATACTGTGACCTTTTCAACTATAAATCAATAAGCAGAATGACTGGCAAACAATTTGCGTGAAACCCAATATCAACATCATTCCCTGGGTGATCATCTGCATGTGGATGAACGAGTGAATAGGGTTTAAGGTCATTTTCAACAATTTTTCAGCTATATCATGATGGGGAAGGGAGGGACACCAGCGCGGAAAGCTAGCTAGCTACTTGTAACAGAGCAGATCTAATGCTGCCAGTTTATGGCAGATACTTCATGTAAGAAGCTATTGTCCTAGTCTTTGTGCAGCTGAAAAGGCTCAAGTCTAGACACATTGTTTTCCCTAGACTTGGCTATTGTATGCATTGTCACGTGATTCTTACATGGAGTATGAACCCATTTTATAGTGCTGTCCCACCAAAATATCATGTCGTAGGCAGACATGACACCCCACTCAGTCACATTATACTGACACCGAGCGAACCAGTCCTTGTTTTTTCCTCTTAATGCGGAGCGGAAGCGAGAATTTAGCTACAAGTTCCATTTTCAAAGTCTTTGGTATGACCCAGTCCAGCCTGGGATCGAACCCAGGACGTAGTACTGCTTACGGAGCTGACACTCTGACGATTAGACCACTGTAGTGCTGTTGGATGCAAGTGGATGGTTTGCGGATCATCCAATGTGGACTAATGGGAGTTCGAAAGTGGATTTATTGTAAATGTTCAACATAATTTGCATAACCAAAGCCAGTATCGGTAACTGCAAGTACTCTAGCTTTAAATAAGAATTTCAGAATTCACCAGAGTTTCGATGTTCTATCCATAGAAGATGAACTCTCAGAAGAGCCAGAGGAAGACACCAGGCCAGCTGTAAAAAGGTTTGGATTGGACGTGCTGTTCTATGATGAGAGCCCGGATAATATGTTCAGCCCTGGTGTAAGATTAGCAGACACAGCCTCGGAGTTTGGACACGCCGACTTACCAGGTTAGCTGACTACCCCTTAAACTTTACTTATGGTAATCCCTCTAAAAATTCATTCCCCCTATCAAAATTCAATCACTCCCACATTTTGGGACAAAATTCGATCGGCTGTTCTAATACATTTGATCACCCTTTCAAATCTTTGAAATAACAAAAAAAAAATTCTGGAATATATGCATGATTTTGAATCATTTTTTTCAACTTTCTGTTCTAATAAATTTGATCACCCCCTAATTTTATAGTCAAAAATTTCATTTCTCTGATAGGCATTTAGAAGTCGGCATATATAACACAAGGCTATTCTATGGATAACAACTTCTTTATTGCTGTGGAGCTGAAAAAATTTCACTTCCAGTTATTGAATATTTAGAGGGATTACCAAAAACAGCTACTGACATTGCATTGTCCTTTGTGTCCTTGTGCATGTTTAACTCACACTGCTATGATTCTTCCAGCCCCCAGGATTACTGGAATTTGATCAATTTAATACAGGTGCAAACATTTGCAATTGGTCGCTAGCAAGCCAAGTCAGATTGGATCACAAAAAAAAGAAAGAAAAAAAAGATCATGTTGCCCAAAATCTGCGAAGTTGGCAAACTGCCTCTATTCATGTGCAGATAAAGACGGTTGGGGTTTTCATGTAAAATGTGTGAGGGGGAATGACCTTATCTTGAAGATCACAGAAGTTGGTCAAAGAAGTAAATCTTTACAATGGCATTTCTTGGAGATATACTTTGTTTCATTTTCTAAGACGTAATGTTTGATTAACCATTTCACTGTTTATGACATGCAGTGCACATCACCGCGTGCACCGTTTCTCTCCTCATTCTGTTTATGATGTGCAGCGTACTTCCATGTTTGTAGTCGTTTTGTGATGGCGCTGTTATGTCGGCGGGTGTATTTTTCACATTGAGAGGCACACTGGTCAAACGAGAAGGGAAATCCATTGTTACTGGGGGATCCCTCAATGTCACTTCCCCTTTAGCTCGACATCAAAGCATGCATGCGCACCGGAAACGTACAGTATTCTTGCAAGGGCTGCTACATGGCAAGTGAACCCAGGTTAAACGGTGGAGGGGTTAAATACCAACAACCCATTTTTACGGCCGAAGGGTATTGGCGTCGTCATGTATGTCCGTCTGTCCGTCACATCTTTCTCGTTACCAAGATATCATCAGAATGACTTACCCCAGGCGCACCAAACTTGCAGGGCACATCCATATGCTCGTGACCCAGAACCCTATTGAATTTGGACCCGATTGGTTGGAAACTTTGGTGGCCATCTTTAATTTATGCGAAACCGTCACAGCTTTCTCGTTACCAAGATATCTTTAGAACCACTTATCCTAGGCACACCAAACTTGCAGCGCACATCCATATGCTTGTGACCCAGAAGCCTATTGAATGTGGACCTGATTGGGTGGAAACTTTGGCGGCCATCTTTAATTTATGCGAAACCATTAATCTTGTGTATCTTGGGTACCATATCACTGTTCAGTGTGAAACTTGGTATGGATCATCGATGCATCAAGAAACTTCAAAGGAATAACCAAACCAGTTTCCCTGATTCGGTGGAAACATTGGCGGCCATCTTTAATTTATGCCAAATCTTTAATGATGTATATCTCGGATATCATTTAATTGTTCTATACGAAACTTGGTATACAGCATCGATGTATCAAGAGATTTGCAATGAATAACCACATCAGTTCCTCTGAGTGGCGGGAAGGATTGGTGGCTATCTTTAATTTATACAAAATCATTGATGATCTCTATTTCTGATACCGCTCAAGTGCTCGATGTAAAATTTGGTATACATCATCGATGCATCAAGAGACTTATAATAAATGACAGATCTGGTTTCTCTGATTGGGCAGAAATCTTGGCGGCCATCTTTAATTTATGCAAAATCTTTAATGATGTATAGCTCTGATACCGTTTAAGTGTTCCATACGAAACTTGGTATACAGCATCGATGTATCAAGAGACTTGCATGAATGAATAACCACATCACTTCCTCCGAGTGGCGGGAAGGATGGGCGGCCAGCTTCAATTTATGCAAAATCATTAATGATCTCTATATCTGATACCGTTCAAATGCATCAAGAGACTTATGTAATGTATGAACACCGGTTTCTCGGATTGGACGGAAACCTTAGGGGCCATTTCTTATTGCAAAATTTTTGATAATCCGATGTATATTTGTCACTTGAGTGCTTGGTGTTCATTATATCTTGGTTCAAACTGAATACATTATGAATGGCTGGAGCCCCGAGCCGAGGGGTTTTCTGATGCGCAGCTTCGTATAATAAATTGGCCACCCAGAACATTTTATTTCACACATTCACCCATGGCCATAGAAAAGAGAAGAGCTTGGCTTGCGAATTAAATAATTAAATTGCATTCACGTGATGAAGCTCAGAGTTAGTATTATTGAAGATCCCACGACACACGAGTCTACATCTTCTCTAGCCAAGTCGACGTACATCACGTTGCTCTGTACATTGCCTTGGCATACTTCTCTAGTAAAGTTGGAACGTGAATCCTCATCGATGAGTGGGATGCAGAGACGGCTTGCTGCATCCAATCAGAATGCGCGTTACGTAGCAGTTGATTACCAAGCTGTCGGCCCCCACTAAGAACGAGCTGTGTCGAATGTGCGGGGAAATTCTGCCGAAAAAAAACAGGAGAAGCATTTTCACGACCACTTTTGATGTTCTGGTCAATTGAATCAGCTTTTGGGACGCGCTGCACGGTCGAACGATAACGAATCGCTTTACGAGTGTGGTAGATTTGAAATTGAAGGGGAACAACTCCTGGAGGCAAAAAGTCGCTCATCTTTAAAACTTCCACTAGGTGGCGCAGAGCAGTACTCCTCTGCCTCCAGCCAAGAATGTCAAGGCAGTGTAGAGAGCTTTGCGATATAGTTGACTTGGCTGGTGAAGATGACGAGTCTAAAACAATGTATTGTTATTTTCAGAAGATTGTGCTCGACTCATTCCACGATCAAATGTATCATCAGCTAGTTCAGACCGACACACAGATGAGGAGGACATAGATGTCGATATCCTGGAGGATTTACAGAATGTTCAACATCAGATCAACGCTTTAAATAATCAGCTTTTTGTGGAAGAATAATCACTTAGTTTGATAGAGTTTTGAGAGGAGATGGTACAATTAGGTAGAATTTTGGTCTATACGTGATGCGGTTGAAATCGGAAAAATAAAATGTCCTAAATATAATTGTTTTAATGTAATGGCAAGATAAAGTACACAATATGTGAAAGTTCTAGCTTGATTCCGTTTAATATGATTATAGTTATGACATCGAATTGAGATTCACAGCACATGCTATTTCGTAAAAAAAAAAGTGTCTTAAGTCATTCAAACACACATTTAGACATGAATGATCCAAACATCCTTTTAATACCCTGGTGATGTGTGGTGACATATGGTGATGTGTGGTGACATATGGTGATGTGTGGTGACATATGGTGATGTGTGGTGACATATGGTGATGTGTGGTGACATATGGTGATGTGTGATGACATGGTGATGTGTGGTGACATATGGTGATGTGTGGTGACATATCTCCAATGCTGGAAAATATTCTTTATTGTACCATCTTCTTTCAGTTTCTAGTTGGCCGCATTGTAAACCTCTGTATGCGGCCTTGGCTGAAATTAACCTGTGTGATGTGACTTTGCTGAGATTTTTTTTTTATCAAATTTACCTCTAATTTCAGTGTACAAGGCATGCAGTCATATGTAATTAACTAGTCCCCCAGTTTTGATTAGAGACCCTTGGAACTGTGTAAGCTTTCTAAACATACATTCATTTCTATCAGATTTACTAGCATCAAAATTAACCAGATTTATATGAAGGGTACTGCTATTAATTCACCAAATCACCTAATCTGGTTTGCAACACAGTTGAATTCTTATCTAGAATGGTCATTTTTTTTTTATCTGGCAATGTCTGGGGTGAAGGCATTCATGTCTGAATGGACATTCTTTTCATCTTAAAAGAAAATCACTGAAAATTGCAGACCTGGTGGATTCTAAACCTGTGGTAATGAGGGTTCACATGCCTTCTGGAATATCCTTAAAACTCCTGGAATTGAATTGCTAACCTGTTAAGTCCTGGGAAATGGAACTACACCTTCAACTTCTGGGAGAACCAGCGATCCGATACCATGCGTTGCTGTGCCAATTTTTTTCCTGAACTTGGTTAATCTTTGTTGCGAGTTATTGTACTAAAGAATCCTGGAAAATTAAAATTATTAACCTGGGAAGTCCTGGAATTTTTTCCTGCTGCGAGTGTATGAACCTTGGAGGAGTTTGGGTATGCAAAGACATGAAAAAAGAGATTTTTTTTTGCAAGTGGCAATAACATGTCAGGCGAGAGGTTTTCAAGCAAGGCAGCGGTGCCTGAGAACTAATTAGTTTTGTCGCCTTACATTTCCATTTTGCTATTTATTACATTTCCTTTTCATTATTTATTACATGTACATGGAACATTTGAGAAATTTGCTTTCAGATTTGAATGAGATGCGGGGGAATATGTGTGTTATTCAGTAAATCTTCGTCTGGTCATAAAATGAAAATGTTATCATCCTAATATAGTTATCACTGCATTGCTAATATAAGCGGAGTTGAAGGATTTCAAAATAAAGTTCATTTTCATGATTGTTTGTTAGCTTTTGAGAAATGGTAAAAATAAGTGAAAAATGTAATTTATTTAAATTAATAAAATGTGTTGAATTGTAATATTCTATTCATTCAGTCTTCATATTTCAATATGCTTGAAGGGAACTTTATAAACTTCTGTGAGAGGCTTATCACTTTAAGCCTGTTATCACTGGCTGACCAGTTCCCTGCTGACAGCTGGAGCTAAAGGGAAATTCTCGCTGTAGCTACAAGGCTGCATAGGTGAAGTAACTTGTTGTACAATTAGGCAGGTACTGACCAGCAGCTTCTTTGGGTTTCATGGTGTTTGTTTTCAATAAACCAGGTGTCAATCTATCCTAGATAACCCTGGTACACAGGGAAATGGATCATGTTCAAGGAAAATGCAACTAAATTTCAGGCAATCAACAAAGCATCATCCTGTGTATATTGACCAATCAGATCAGTTGTTTTACTTGACCATGGCATGTTATCATGTGACCACAGATTTGTGTTAACGGATAGCAGATGGTCAGCTATGCAAGATGGTCAAGGTTTCACCTTTGGTTCAAAAAGAACCCTGAATCTGTTAACATAACTCGGAAGTAGACGGAGACAGCCTGATGTCAGGAAATAGTGGGATTGGGACACCCTTTTTTCAGAACTTAGATAAACGCCTGGATAGTACTACTGACTGTAGTGTGAATTAGTACTACTGGATAGTACTACTGACTGTGCAGTGTGAATTAGACTACCACACTACTGACTGCAGTGTGAATTAGACTACCACACTACTGACTGTGCAGTGTGAATTAGACTACCACACTACTGACTGTGCAGTGTGAATTAGACTACCACACTACTGACTGTGCAGTGTGAATTAGACTACCACACTACTGACTGTGCAGTGTGAATTAGACTACCACACTACTGACTGTGCAGTGTGAATTAGACTACCACACTACTGACTGCAGTGTGAATTAGACTACCACACTACTGACTGCAGTGTGACTTAGACTACCACACTACTGACTGTGCAGTGTGAATTAGACTACCACACTACTGACTGTGCAGTGTGAATTAGACTACCACACTACTGACTGTGCAGTGTGAATTAGACTACCACAAAGTACTGAATTTGCGGTGTGAATTAGACTACCACACTACTGACTGCAGTGTGAATTAGACTACCACACTACTGACTGTGCAGTGTGAATTAGACTACCACACTACTGACTGTGCAGTGTGAATTAGACTACCACACCATGCTGACTGTCCAGTGTGAATTAGACTACCACAAAATGCTGACTGACCAGTGTAAATTAGACTACCACGCAATGCTGACTGTCCAGTGTGAATTAGACTACCACGCAATGCTGACTGTCCAGTGTGAATCAGACTACCACACAATGCAGACTGTGCAGTGTGAATTAGACTACCACACCATGCTGAGTGTGCAGTGTGAATCAGACTACCACACAATCATTGGCAATGCTGACTGTGCAGTGTGAATTAGACTTCCACACAATGCCGACTGTGCAGTGTGAATTAAACTACCACACACTGCTGACTGTGCAGTGTGAATCAGACTACCACACAATGCTGACTGTGCAGTGTGAATTAGATTTCCACACAATGCTGACTGTGCAGTGTGAATTAGATTTCCACACAATGCTGACTGTGCAGTGTGAATTAGACTACCACACTACTGACTGTGCAGTGTGAATTAGACTACCACAAAGTACTGAATTTGCGGTGTGAATTAGAGTACCACACTACTGACTGCAGTGTGAATTAGACTACCACACTACTGACTGTGCAGTGTGAATTAGACTACCACACTACTGACTGTGCAGTGTGAATTAGACTACCACACAATACTGACTGTCCAGTGTGAATTAGACTACCACACGATGCTGACTGTGCAGTGTGAATTAGACTTCCACACAATGCTGACTGTGCAGTGTGAATTAGACTACCACACAATGCCGACTGTCCAGTGTGAATTAGACTATCACACAACGCTGACTGTGCAGTGTGAATTAGACTAACACAAAATGCTGACTGTCCAGTGTGAATTAGACTACCACAAAATGCTGACTGTGCAGTGTGAATTAGACTACCACACAATGCGGACTCTGCAGTGTGAATTAGACTACCACAAAATGCTGACTGTCCAGTGTGAATTAGACTACCACACAATGCTGACTGTGCATTGTGAATTGGACTACCACAAAATGCTGACTGTCCAGTGTGAATTAGACTACCACACAATGCTGACTGCATTGTGAATTAGACTACCACACCATGCTGACTGTCCAGTGTGAATTAGACTACCACAAAATGCTGACTAACCAGTGTAAATTAGACTACCACGCAATGCTGACTGTCCAGTGTGAATTAGACTACCACGCAATGCTGACTGTCCAGTGTGAATCAGACTACCACACAATGCAGACTGTGCAGTGTGAATTAGACTACCACACCATGCGGAGTGTGCAGTGTGAATCAGACTACCACACAATCATTGACAATGCTGACTGTCCAGTGTGAATTAGACTACCACACAATGCTGACTGTGCATTGTGAATTAGACTACCACACCATGCTGACTGTCCAGTGTGAATTAGACTACCACAAAATGCTGACTGACCAGTGTAAATTAGACTACCACGCAATGCTGACTGTCCAGTGTGAATTAGACTACCATGCAATGCTGACTGTGCAGTGTGAATTAGACTACCACACTACTGACTGTGCAGTGTGAATTAGACTACCACACCATGCTGACTGTCCAGTGTGAATTAGACTACCACAAAATGCTGACTGACCAGTGTAAATTAGACTACCACGCAATGCTGACTGTCCAGTGTGAATTAGACTACCACGCAATGCTGACTGTCCAGTGTGAATCAGACTACCACACAATGCAGACTGTGCAGTGTGAATTAGACTACCACACCATGCTGAGTGTGCAGTGTGAATCAGACTACCACACAATCATTGGCAATGCTGACTGTGCAGTGTGAATTAGACTTCCACACAATGCCGACTGTGCAGTGTGAATTAAACTACCACACACTGCTGACTGTGCAGTGTGAATCAGACTACCACACAATGCTGACTGTGCAGTGTGAATTAGATTTCCACACAATGCTGACTGTGCAGTGTGAATTAGATTTCCACACAATGCTGACTGTGCAGTGTGAATTAGACTACCACACTACTGACTGTGCAGTGTGAATTAGACTACCACAAAGTACTGAATTTGCGGTGTGAATTAGAGTACCACACTACTGACTGCAGTGTGAATTAGACTACCACACTACTGACTGTGCAGTGTGAATTAGACTACCACACTACTGACTGTGCAGTGTGAATTAGACTACCACACAATACTGACTGTCCAGTGTGAATTAGACTACCACACGATGCTGACTGTGCAGTGTGAATTAGACTTCCACACAATGCTGACTGTGCAGTGTGAATTAGACTACCACACAATGCCGACTGTCCAGTGTGAATTAGACTATCACACAACGCTGACTGTGCAGTGTGAATTAGACTAACACAAAATGCTGACTGTCCAGTGTGAATTAGACTACCACAAAATGCTGACTGTGCAGTGTGAATTAGACTACCACACAATGCGGACTCTGCATTGTGAATTGGACTACCACAAAATGCTGACTGTCCAGTGTGAATTAGACTACCACACAATGCTGACTGCATTGTGAATTAGACTACCACACCATGCTGACTGTCCGGTGTGAATTAGACTACCACAAAATGCTGACTAACCAGTGTAAATTAGACTACCACGCAATGCTGACTGTCCAGTGTGAATTAGACTACCACGCAATGCTGACTGTCCAGTGTGAATCAGACTACCACACAATGCAGACTGTGCAGTGTGAATTAGACTACCACACCATGCGGAGTGTGCAGTGTGAATCAGACTACCACACAATCATTGACAATGCTGACTGTCCAGTGTGAATTAGACTACCACACAATGCTGACTGTGCATTGTGAATTAGACTACCACACCATGCTGACTGTCCAGTGTGAATTAGACTACCACAAAATGCTGACTGACCAGTGTAAATTAGACTACCACGCAATGCTGACTGTCCAGTGTGAATTAGACTACCATGCAATGCTGACTGTCCAGTGTGAATCAGACTACCACACAATGCAGACTGTGCAGTGTGAATTAGACTACCACACCATGCTGACTGTGCAGTGTGAATCAGACTACCACACAATGCTGACTGTGCAGTGTGAATTAGATTTCCACACAATGCTGACTGTGCAGTGTGAATTAGACTGCCACACAATGCTGACTGTGCAGTGTGAATTAGACTACCACACAATGCTGTCTGTCCAGTGTGAATTAGACTACCACACAATGCTGACTGTGCAGTGTGAATTAGACTACCACACAATGCTGACTGCAGTGTGAATTAGACTACCACACCATGCTGACTGCAGTGTGAATTAGAGTACCACACAATGCTGACTGTGAAGTGTGAATTAGACTACCACACAATACTGACTGTCCAGTGTGAATTAGACTACCACACAATGCTGACTGTGCAGTGTGAATTAGACGTCCACACAATGCTGACTGTGCAGTGTGAATTAGACTACCACACAATGCTGACTGTCCAGTGTGAATTAGACTATCACACAACGCTGACTGTGCAGTGTGAATTAGACTACCACAAAATGCTGACTGTCCAGTGTGAATTAGACTACCACACAATGCTGACTGTGCATTGTGAATTAGACTACCACAAAATGCTGACTGTGTAGTGTGAATTAGACTACCACACAATGCGGACTCTGCAGTGTGAATTAGACTACCACAAAATGCTGACTGTCCAGTGTGAATTAGACTACCACACAATGCGGACTGTGCAGTATGAGTTAGTGAGAGTGAATGTGATTTAACGTCACTTTCAACACTATTTCAGTCATAACGACATTTGGTTCTCTTTCCTTTTCACACGTAGGGTCTTATTCCTTTTGACTCCCAGGACCCTACATGTTGGGTTTTCACACCTGGGAACCCCGCCAGTGCCTCAGCAGTATGAAGTAGACTGCAACACCGAGATACACATGACTGATAGTAGGAACATATTTATCTTAACCCTATCTGGCCTGGGATTTTTGGGACCTGTCCAGACCTGGGGGGGGGGGGGAGCGAAATGACCCCCCCAATTATTTTTCTTACCCCTTGAGCTGGTAGATACTTCATGTAGGAAGCCATTGTCGGAGTCTTTGTGAAGCTGAAAAGGCTGAAGTCTAGACATATTGTTGTTCCCAGACTTGGCTATTGTATTCATTGTCTCGCGATTCTTACATGGAGTATGAACCCTTGAGCTAGGGGGCTGAAACTTACCACACCATACCCTTGGGTCAAGCTCTACCAGAAAATGTAACAAAAATCCAAGATGGCCGCTTTGTTGATGTCATTTTCAAAAACAGCATTTTTTGGTCAATTTTCAGTCAGATTTTCTGAATTTTTTATTTATGCAATTTCTCCACAAAAAGTGCATGATAAATTAGTAAATATTAATGTGATGTGAAATAAAATAGTTTTTGCCCACTTTTCATCACGGAAAAGTAGAAATTTTGAAGAAATATGACGAAAACACCTCTTTTCTGGTACCCCACGTGTCCGCCATGTTGAATTTACCCATGATCCTCTGCTCGGGGAGTTATGCAAATGACCCCAATATGATAAACTATAAAGTTGTGAAGTTTCAGCTCTTGAAATGAACTAATGAACTGATAATTGCGAATAGAAGCAAGAAATACAAGTAGTTTGACAAAACAATGTAATATTCACTTATTGACATCTGTCTGCTTTTATTTACAAAATGTGCTTGAAATATATAAAAAAAAATATTTGGTTTAATTGTACATGTACAAAATACTTCATGGTACAATGCTTGATTGATACAGTATACTTAATGAATATTGAATCAAAATATTGGTACGGTACTAATTAAAGTCAACAGGCCTTCAAGTGAATCCTATATTTTCTATAATTCCCATATTTTTTAGACTTTCCTACATGTAGGCCAAAACCTTCAATATTTCCTATATTTGGACTTTTTCTCATGAAAACTTCCATCAATGCTCTGAATTGAGTCAAACTGGCATTCGGAAATATATTAATTTCAGAAAAAAATTGTTAGTCGAGTGCGCTCAGCAAATAAGGAATACAACAACAACATTTAACTCTCTCTTTGTTGAACCAAGCAGCACAAGGGCCTTCTCAATCACCACCACTATGACCGCATTCAGTGAAATATTTTGATTAAACACCAGTAAACTGCCAAGTTCGGAACTTACAATGTGGTCATGGTGGTAGCGACCCGTCTGACACTCCTTTATTTTAATAAGAAAATCCCTGTATTTCTCCAATATTTCAGTCATATCGAGGAAGAACAATGTAATGTATATATCTATCAGTGATATTTCTTGGCAGTAGTTTATTCACATATTTAAACACACAGGAAGCTCATTACCATTAGTAGTCTCAAAGGTGCCACCCCTTGGTATTCATTTATACTAACACAGAATTATTGTA
>JAVTVY010031822.1:0-12365 GCA_036873755.1 Hanleya hanleyi
ATCTGAGAACGGAGACTGGCGAACTTGTACGCCATTCAAGTTTGTATTCGTGGGCACTTGGACCTCCATTATCAGCTGACAAGATACCCTGTATGAACAAACAATTCCACGACACGAGAGGCAAAATATATCTTGTTCAAATATATGGCAGTCCTAAACAGTCTGGTTAATAGTGAGTATAGCCATGCAATTTTCGTTCGTCAAAGTTGGAAACGTTTTCGAATGTGCATATTGCCCTGTATAAGACGACTTTCTAGATAGTGTACCATTTGTTGATATTCCAATGCCCAACCCCAAAAGGTACTACAACGTTATCTACAAAGTTTCGCAGGTGAATTTAAACTGAGGATGAAAACAGTTATTCGAAAGGTTTCAACAGCGGCGAGGAAAAATTTCGAAAAGAATTCAGGAACTATAGCCTATTGCACTGCCAATCTAATTGAGCGAGAAATTAAGAATTGTCTTTCATGCCGTGGAATGCATTGCCGAACAGCATGAAGCCAAACGGTTACTAAAAGTTCCACAAATGTTGTGCCAGCTTCAACTTTCGGACATGCCAATATCTATACTTGGACAATATATATGCAGAAATGACAGTTCGCTTATTAACGGAATCAAAGAGTGTAGGTAGATCCCTTCCCCTGTTCATAGAAACAAACTCAAACACTTGTTCGAATAACAAAGATTCAACATCGCGTTCACATTCTACACCGCCGACTGCATGTGAGTTTAACGGATGACTATATCGAAACAGGTCCCATTATTATAATATTGTCTTCTCTATGGCAAGAATAATAGTCAATCACAATTATATCTCTTGTATGTAATACTGCTATGGTGACATACCATCCAAATGTCTAAACGAATCATATATATCACTTGTAGTCTTGTATTACTGTAAAACGGTTATTTGATTCACGGTGTATACTGTTATTTATTTTGTATATTTAAATGGAAATAAAAATTTGGAAATAACTATTTCGTGTCACGTTTATCTATGAAACAAAACATCTTTGTTCTGAGCATTCAAAGCTAAGCCCACGTCTAGATATTTTTACTGTCAACCGGTACTTCAATGCCGGAGAGAAATACTCAGCTGATCGGTCAGGATGACGAATAATTATTTGTCTATCAATCACCTTTTATTTATCAGCTCTAACACCACCGGTTTCAACCGGAACGTGGACTTCACCAAATTCTCAATAAAAGAGAAAGGAAAATGCTGTTTGAATCAATAATAATATTTTATTCAGCTTGTTTCATCCCGTTCATGTCATCAATACACTCAGATTTATCACTAGATGTAGATGTGGGTAACCTCGAGCACCAAATATGTTAAGAATCTCACTTCTGATACACCAATTCAATATACTTCACCACTGGTTATAGAAAGGGGGTAGAGCTCTCACGCGTATAGCTGTTATTTTGTACAATTTCCTGAGTTTGGGCCGCTGTAATCTCCAAGCTACCCCGTGGTCATCTGGCATGAGGTGGTTCATCACACCAAGGGTGACAACTGTGATCTGCAAGAATTTCTCAATCACATCAAGGGAAACAACTCCTGTGTAACCTCCCGAGCTTCTTTGGATTGGGCTCTCAAGGCTGACATATAGATTCTTTCAAGGTTTATTTTTACCCTGATCTCTTATCCCGAGTTTCATTTGATTCGTTAACCCCGAGCTAGATTATCTCTGGCAGTTGGTATCCCCAGTGTTTTCATCATGGGAGATGTGCCACTGTTTCACTCCTTATTTCATTGTGTAAAGCTTTAGCTTTACTTGTCTACTACTAATCCGTGTCTCGCGTCTAATCTCACTCATGGGTGTGGGATTTCGCCCAAACCGAAGTGAAGAAATCTTTGTTGAAATTATAGATTGAGGACCGCTTCCCCTATGGATTCATGGCCCATCAACACAATGTTTTATTTGGATTTTGTTATACATTTCTTTGTTCATTAGATATAATTACAAGCGCTATGTTTTCAAATAGACAATAAAAAATATAGTGAGGAGAGATATTATGAAGGAGAATCGAGTGGAGGATATAAGTTTTCGATCTGTTTTTGTCATTTAAGTTATTCTGGTAAATACTGTTCATTGCATCGCGTGTTGTACTCTCGTACACACAAATCCGTCCAGAAAAAAAACTGGTAGAACTGCGGCGAGTCCATAAATCTGTGCCTGTAACAGTGTTTGGAGTGAGCCAGGGTAGAGTATGGCAGGCTACGTCCTATTTTGGCGGTGTTCTTCTTTTATAGATCGCTAGTGATCTCTCGCTTAGCTCTCAGAAATTCATAAAGTGTACCAAATCTCTCGAAACTGATGAGAACTCTTTGCCTCTAAATCATTAATCTAGATTTAACTGTGTACAATCTTCAGTGAATACGAATGATCTTCGTTAAAGGCACTTAGTTCAATTATTTACAAAAAAGGCAACACTGCGAAAGTTACCCTAAAATTACGTAAAAACTACTTCGAGAATGAAACCTCGTTATCGATAAAACATGGCCACTATCGGCGAAACCACTGGCAAAAATATGTTAATAAACATGGATTTATCCAACAACAGTGAAAGTTATATCACTTTGCGTTCACTGGGTAGGTAACTAGAGCAATAATTTAACCAATAACAGTAAGTGTCGACAGCAATAGCAACGTATGTTATCTTTAAATCAAACAAAGTCGCTGTCAAATCTCTGAGAAATCTATACTGGCCATAGTCTGTGTCCTACTATATAGCGTACAACAATATCTAGGAACAGACGTTCATCAACAATTACTGTTATAACCGAAATGGAACTATTAACAATAGATAAATTTAAATTACATCAAAATTTCAAATCGTCACACTGTCCACCGCTTAAACGTTAGCAGTCCTCAGCAACATAGAAAGTAGCAACATGAAATCACCCATGTGATTGAAATATTGATGAAGGCGACGTTAAAACATATTCACCCAGTCGCTCACTAACACATTCATGTAGATTTTAATCACGACAATATTAATTCAATATCTTCTATGTCTCCTTCGGGTTGGCTTCGCTATGGACATCGCTCATGTGGTCCTCTAATCCATGGTTAGGACATCTGGTCCTTCTATTGTCATCCATGGGGTAACGTTCAGGGAGTGACATCATCGTCCTCTTCACATCATCTATGGGGTATGGTCCACGGCGTGACATCATCGTTCTTTTCATCATCATCCATGAGGTATGGTTCATAAAGTGACATTATTGTCCTCTTCATCATCATCCATGGGGTATGGTCTAGGGAGTGGCACCATCGTCCTCTTCATCATCATTATCCATTGGGTATGGTCCAGACAGTGACATCATCGTCCTATTCAGCATCATCATCATCCATTGGGTATGGTCCAGGGAATGACATCATCGTCCTCTACATTATCATCATCCATTGGGTATGGTCCAGGGAATGGCATCATCATCCTCTACATTATCATCATCCATTGGGTATGGTCCAGGGAATGCCATCATCGTCCTCTTCATCATCATCATCCATTGGGTATGGTCCAGGGAATGACATCATCGTCCTCCTCATCATCATCATCCATTGGGTATGGTCCAGAGAGTGACATCATCGTCCTCTTCATCATCATCATCCATTGGGTATGGTCCAGAGAGTGACATCATCGTCCTCTTCGTCATCATCATCCATTGGGTATGGTCCAGACAGTGGTATCATCGTCCTATTCAGCATCATCATCCATTGGGTATGGTCCAGACAGTGACATCATCGTCCTATTCAGCATCATCATCATCCATTGGGTATGGTCCAGAGAGTGACATCATCGTCTTCTACATCATCATCCATTGGGTATGGTCCAGAGAGTGACATCATCGTCCTCTTCATCATCATCATCCATTGGGTATGGTCCAGAGAGTGACATCATCGTCCTCTTCATCATCATCATCCATTGGGTATGGTCCAGACAGTGACATCATCGTCCTATTCAGCATCCTCACCATCCATTGGGTATGGTCCAGAGAGTGACATCATCGTCTCCTACATCATCATCATCCATTGGGTATGGTCCAAAGAGCGATATCATCGTCCTCTTCATCATCATCATCCATTGGGTATGGTCCAGAGAGTGACATCATCGTCCTCTTCATCATCATCATCCATTGGGTATGGTCCAGAGAGTGACATCATCGTCCTCTTCATCATCATGATCCATTGGGTATGGTCCAGACAGTGGTATCATCGTCCTATTCAGCATCATCATGATCCATTGGATATGGTCCGGAGAGTGACATCATCGTCTTCTACATCATCATCATCCATTGGGTATGGTCTAGGGAATGACATCATCGTCCGCTTCATCATCATCATCCAATGGGTATGGTCCAGGGAATGACATCATCGTCCTCTTTACATCATCATCATCCATTGGGTATGGTCCAGAGAGTGACATCATCGTCCTCTACATCATCATCCACTGGGTATGGTCCAGAGAGTGACAGCATCGTCCTCTACATCATCATCATCCACTGGGTATGGTCCAGAGAGTGACATCATCGTCCTCTTCATCATCATCATCCGTATCATCCATGGGGTATGGACGTGTGTGGTACTGTAATGATGCTGGGCTTCTGGTACCATCCGTCCATCTACTGGGCATCTCAGTGTCTGCGTGTTGGTATCGCCTTAGTCTTGGGGTGCGCTATTAAAGCCTGCTTATCCCGTTTTAGGACTAATGTACCCTCATATACAACTTGTTGTGGTGTACGACTCTCTTTTTACCATCTTTGTCCATCTGGATGACGTAATCCAAGTCATTTAACCTCTGGGTGATCAGATATGGGCCATCATAAAGAAGTTTCAGTTAGGTACTGATTCCTTTCTCTCGTTTCTCGTGATAGGACCAAACATAATCTGGTTTGTACCTGTGTGCTACGGTTTTTCATCGTATGACTTCTTTTGTCGTTTTGCTGTTACTTTCAGTCGTTGCTTTGCAACATCATGTGCATGATTCAGCTTATCACGCAGTTCATCTGCGTATTGTGTCATCTTGTTTTGAGTGTCTGGAATAGCTCTGCCAAATAGCACCTCAGCAGGAAGTCTTACTTCTCGTCCAAGCATGAGTAGATTTGGTGTCAACCCTGTACCGTCGTGAGAGGTGGCTCTATAACCTGCGGCCAAACAAACCAGGAACAGGTCCCAGTCTTCTTGTTCATCTCGCGAAATTTCGGTTAAACCGCTCGACTTTTCCGTTACATTGGGGATGTCCAGGTGTCGTTCGATTTTTCCGAATCTCAAGTAGTTTACAAAGTTGTGTGAATACATCGCTTGTATAATTCGATCCCTGTTTACAAGCGTCTGGTCCTTCATTCATAATTCAGCCGTCGTCCATTAGAGAATATCCGCGTCCATAATCCAAAGACCTATTCCATATAACAGTATTAGCACCAAATTCAAAAAGGCAATCATAGTATACATAAACATAGGCTTGTTTAAAGTCTAAAGGACAGCCGTACCTGCTAATTAATTCACTCAGAATTACCTGAGCACTGTTGCCTGATCTGGTATCGGGAAAATTGCCACCTTATCGAGAAAATTGCCACCCAATTAGTAAAATGGTCCGTTACAATCATGATGTAGTTATTCCCTCGTTCCGTCTCTGGAAAGGGCCCTAAAATATCTATCGATAGCCTGTTCAGAGGGGCTCGTACTCTCATACATCCAAGAGATGCTCTGGGTGACTTGATCGAGACTTTGTTGGCTCCGCAAGTGTCGCAACGACGTACCCAGTTCTTTTCGTAATTTCCACCAATAAAATCTCTGCAGTGTTTTCTCACAGATCGTCTGCCCTCTCAGATGCCATGATAGAATGGAATCAGACATCTAGTTCAGTACGTGATCTCTCATAATTGTAGATACTGCCAATGACTGCCAGTTGCATCCTTTCGCACAAATCTTCGGAATAAACCTTCACCGCGAGGCGGTCCCATGAATTTCAATAATGTCTTGAGGCTGGACTCGATGCATATACGTCTGGTCCAGAGGGTCGTCGACCTTCCGCATATCATCTTAGAACAGGTCCTATGTCAGCGTCCTCCAATTGCTTCTTCTTAAGGGTTGACATAGCATATCTCTGCATCCATGGCGTCTCAACTGTTTTTCGACTCGAGCTTATCTCGGTAACCTTGTTTTTACATGATCGGCATACTCCGTCATTTCCGTCCGAAATCATAAGGTTATTCAACAACTTTTAAAACTTTACGAGATTTTAAATAAGGAGAATACATATCCCAGATTGAGAACTGTGTGGAAAGTATACAAAACGTTTCTGGACTCATGTTAAATCTAAGTACAAATGTTCATCCATTCCAAACATTGTGTCATTTAATGTTAATGATGCTAATTCTTCTAAGAATGTATCTAATCTATTTTTAGAGTACTTCAGTTGTGTATATTCTACTTCATCTGTCTCTGAATATCCCCACATCAAGCATGTAGCTAACAGTTCACTATCACATTTCAAGGTCAGTGTCGACAAGGTCATCAAGCTTCTTAGAGATCTTAACCCTCGTAAAGCTTAAGGCGCTGACAATATTTCTGAAATTGTGCTGAAAGAATATACCACAGAGCTGGCCATACCTCTGAGTATTATTTTTCAAAAGTCTTTGAATACCCGTGTATTTCGTATATTTTTCAAGCATGCAAATGTTATTTCAATATTCAAAGGTTGTGATAAGAACTCAGTAACGAGCTACAGACCCGTGTCTCTACTACCGGTTATATCCAAAATTTTCGCGAGAAATAACATACCAGGAGTGGGTTTAATTGCAAGAAGATCTTGTCAGGTCCTGTCCATGGTGTAAATTATGGAAGCGTTTAATCAATGTTTTAAAATCGTATCATGATACTACTAATAAGAAAAATGTCATTTCTTATCAGTACGAGGTGGACGGACAGTTCATCGAGAAGGTGTCCAAAATTAAAGATCTGGGTGTCATTTTAACACCTGATTTAAATTTTAAACCTCATATAGAGAACATTTGTAGTAAATCTTTTAAAATTAGGACTTATTAGGAGAATTTACAAATCCTTCTCGTCTGTTTCCGCCATCAAATCTTTGTATGTATTCCTGGTAAGGAGCCGACCGGTATATTGTTCTACTGTTTTGCCCCCCCTCCCCCGATATCAGTGTATATCAATGGTCCCCCATTGGTCTTGCGCAGACCGTCGCTCTTGTATGCACCATATACGAGAATCAGTCTTTGAAAAAAAAATTACCACGTGTTACACGGCTATACAACAGTTTTACAGTACACTCTACAATAGACATTTTAAATTCGGCCACTACTTTTGAAACTCATGTATCCCGATACTTTTACAATTGATTTATCTTAATACCTTTGTTTTGCATTTACCTATTATTTCTATGATAATTCAAAACTGCTAACTTTCTTTTTGTTTGTACATATACATATACTATTCATCAAAAATTGAAATCACTTGTTATCCCAGCACGTATTATCATTCACTTTTACTAACTGCACTGTATATATTGATTTATGGAATCTTTTGTTGGGCCTTGCGCCTGCTGGTTCTTATATGAATAAATAAATAAATAAAATGTTTTGGTACTCCTCCCCCGATATCAGTGTATATCAATGGTCCCCCATTGGTCTTGCGCAGACCGTCGCTGTTGTATGCACCATATACGAGAATCAGTCTTTGAAAAAAAAATTACCACGTGTTACACGGCTATACAACAGTTTTACAGTACACTCTACAATAGACATTTTAAATTCGGCCACTACTTTTGAAACTCATGTATCCCGATACTTTTACAATTGATTTATCTTAATACCTTTGTTTTGCATTTACCTATTATTTCTATGATAATTCAAAACTGCTAACTTTCTTTTTGTTTGTACATATACATATACTATTCATCAAAAATTGAAATCACTTGTTATCCCAGCACGTATTATCATTCACTTTTACTAACTGCACTGTATATATTGATTTATGGAATCTTTTGTTGGGCCTTGCGCCTGCTGGTTCTTATATGAATAAATAAATAAATAAAATGTTTTGGTACTCAGCAACAGCAACACCAAATTCCAAGCATTTACCCTATAACTTCTGGAGGAAAACAAGTGAGAAATGACTACATTGTAGTCAAAACCTGCGGCAGTGGCAATAATACAGTGAAAGACATATCAGCGGAGGTAGTGGTAGTTGTAGAAAAAGCGCCATCTGCCAGTTTATTCATGCCAAGGGAAGTCATTTACAACTTCTAGCTCACAATTGTAGGAATTGCGTACTAGGACTGATACCATATATATATATATTCAATTTCCCCATTCAAAATTTTGACTGGTCCGTGTCGTCTATACTGAATTGACAGACGAAGTCACAATGATCGCTTTGGCAATGTCTTGGTTCAAGTATCGTGTATGCCAAGTTTCAAAACATTCGGTTCAGCTGTTGATTTTTGCAAATCAAAAAGGCTTTCAAATATTTGAAAATCCAAACAAATGTCCAGGATTTAATCATAACGCAAAGATCTACGCTCTTCAGTCTCCCTTCTCGCTTACTTTGCTGAGCAAAATGGGAAATTTATATTTCCTTCAAAGTTAATATTCAATGAATTTGGTATCAGGTCCATCACTTTGATCTCTGAAACTATGGAATGGGGTTGAAGGCTTTATCGAACTGTTCAAGAGGTATAATGACACTTTTCACTATTCAAATTGAGGCCTGTGACAGTCTTGATATTCGATTAGAATAATTAATTAAGTTTCTGCATTTACGTGTGTTATCATCTGCAAACTAAATACCTTGACACTCTTTCCCACGCAGCAAGTCAATACCAACACATGGCTTGCTCCTTCTATATAAATGATTAACTATTTCATTCTTAGGAAATATCATCTCATCTGACATGTTTGGCCAAGCCTTTTCGAAGGTTGCTGATTTTACTAAATTCTTTTTCAAAAAATCAAATTCTACAAATAAAAAACATTTCTAGTCAGTATCTATGAATATCTCCTCATACCCACTTCGCGGATGTTTGTCACTAAGTCATTCCGAAAGTGATTTAAGTGAGAAATTTCAGAGCTAGTTCATTAAACAAGGTCTGTGTGTAGGAGAATGATGTCGAATTCTCGTTATTATCTTTTATTGATTCGGTATAGCCAAGACAGTAAGTGCAACTCCAGGGATTGGCGGGTCATTGTTTCGATTCTCAGAGAGGGTTAAATTATTCTTCCTTTCAAAACATATTTCCATATATGCGAATTGCTTGGGGGCTAAAGTTAAACATCATACCAAATTGTCATTTCCATGAGTTAAACATCTTTATTCGGCGAAAGTTTTAAGAGAATTAAAGTCTGAACGGAAATCAACGAAGCAATAATTCATAGAGTCGTCTATGAACTGTATGCATACTAGTTGAACCGCTGACAACATGGGCAAGGCTGTGGTTCATCCTCCTTGGTATACAAGCAATTTCGAGGATATTGCAACGTGTATACTGTTCAGTGAAACTGACTAGAACTGAAGGCAGTGGGTTGAATGGTAGGCCAGAATTGAAATAGTTTTGGTGACTTAAGATAAATTGACAACTCACCGGACCGGATCAAGGATCAAGGACTGTCTGAACGAAAATCAACAAAGTAATAATTCATTCCAGTGAGAAGTAGCAAATGCATTACAAAGTGCCCGAAAGCAGGGTTGTCATGAGACATCGGGGATAGAAAAGTGTGGCAGAGATCTCACTGTCTTAGCGCATGCGTATTTCAAAAAGTCACAAGAACAACAACAACAACAACAACACAACAACAACAACGCGAGCCTCCCGTAGACCTGCGTGCCGCAGGTAACAACAGTCCCAGCACAAACCGTGTCAAAAAGGTCAATTTGTGCTTTTCTCCTGGAGCGTACCCTCCGCAGTTCTTCTTTGTCTCGGTATTCTCCACAAATGCACTATCAGTGATCCCTTCACTGCACTTCGCACAAAGATTCATCTTCTTTGCATTCGCACAGTCTAGGGTTTGGCCATGGAGACAAGGAATGAGTGTTTTAATGGCTCTTCCCAGGTATGTACTCGATCTCAAAATCAAAGACGGATAATACTTCTATCCATCTGGCATTCCTGTTCTTCGATCTCTTCAAGCTGAACAGTGGTCTGTTCTAATCAGGAACTTCAGGAACGTAGTGACGAAAATACTCAATTTCAATTTCACGACCAGTTTTGTCCTATGGGTACACAGCCATTTGTCACACACTAGTTTTTCTCTGATGTATTCAATACGCGACTGGCATATGAGATGATATGCTCTCTACCATCTTGGATTTGTGATAAAACTGCACCGATACTGATGCCACATGAGTCAGTATCTAAGATAAAAAGACATTCATATTTGGGATATCCAAGAATATCCGATCCGGTCAGTGCAATCTGCAGTCCTCTAAATGACTCTCCACACCTATATGTCCATCGAAACGGTGTGTCTTTCTTCGACAAATCCTAAGATACCTCGAACTTCGGTAACATTTCTCTGAGTGGGCAAGGCCACAATAATCTTCACATTTTCTTCATTTGACCGGATTCCGTCACTGGAAATAACATGTCTAAGGAACTAACTTCCTTCTTCATCAAATGACAATTAGTCAACTTCAGTTTCAGCTTCGCCAGCTTTGTTTTCTCAATAACTTCTGTAAGTCCCGGCGTGCGCTGTTCAAACGTATGACCAAAAATCTAAACGCCATCGAGGTACAAGAAACGCGAAACCCAATGAAGTCCAGATAAAGATAGTTCGGTGCATCGCTGGAAGGTGGCTGGACTATTGCAAAGCCTAAACGGCTTTTCCATGTACTCCCAGAGGCCATATTTCGTTACAAACGCGGTTTTGGCGATGTCTTCCTTCTTAATAGGAACTTGATTGCAGGTTGATGTGATATATCCAGGACAGAAAACCATGTCGCGCCTTCAATTGCATCAAGACAATCTTGGCAGCGAAAATCAATACATGGCCACACTGAACCTCACTTCTTCCTGACCAACACGATGGATGAAGACCAGAATGCCGTCGATGGTCGAATAGATCCTTCTTATCTTCTCCAGAAAACGCCATGGGTAGTCGTCGTGGTGGCTGTAGGGGTTGCATCACTTGTATATATGGCATGTTCGACCAAATCAGTCTCTTAGCACATCAAGGACAACGCCACGTTTGACTGGTTCCAGTCTGTATTACAAGCGTCTGGTCCGTCATTCATAATTCAGCCGTCGTCCATTAAAGAATATCCGAGTCCATAATCCAAAGATCTATTCCATATTCCATATAACAGTATTAGCACCAAATTCAAAACGACAATCATAGTACACATAAACACAGGCTAGTTTCCTGCAAGAGAGAGGCAGTCAACAGTTTTCAATGATGCCGGCAAGACATCATGATGTTCCAAAATTACAAACCCGTATCGCTGATCAGTATTCTTAATCCATAATATTCGTTATAAAATCGTCATCTAGAGAAGGATGTATCTCAGTCACGCTTTGATTGTGACTGTTCATATGAGCACCATGAGGATCTTGAAGTACATGGGTTCATACGGCCCCTAGCCCCGGGTTAAGCGCACTTAGACACAAGAGTCGAAACGTAACGCCACAGATCTTGCACGCTACGCTCGTATTTTGCTATCAGCATGCGATATGTATCGCCAAATTTGAGAAACTTTGAATGGATATAGCCCTGTTTTATAAGTTTCTGCCGTCTCAATGTACAACTCGCTGGGGTGCGTCGGTACGTCCAGTTTTTCCTTTAATACTCTTAGGTCGAGGTACATCTAAGGTTTGGCATGTAATGTCGGGTATGGTATGATTCTACAGACTGCCTCAAAGTTACCTTTTACAGAATCTTCCTCCATATCCAGGAGGAAATTGATATCGGAATCCACAGATTCTGTTTATCTGGCACATGTTTGATGTTTAATGACCCTGAGCTCTCGGAAAGTGTTCAGTACCCTTCCCCTGATGTTTCTGGTACTCACGACATCAACGAGACATGACGCTATTACAAGCGAATGTTCCTCCGAAAACCCTGGTGAATGTTCTATTAACAGCTCCGTTATCCCTTCTTTTCCATAAACCTTGTTGGCTACTGCGTTGATAATCTCCTCGCTCATCCCCGTGATATTGGTATCATTTACCGCCAGTACCCTCCTCCTTTTTGGCATTGGGATCTGTTCAAGAGGTATAACCTCATCATTTAAAACCGTCTTCCCCTCACTCAAGAGTATATTATCTGGCCCCACAGGTCCCTTCTGTACAACGCCAGCTCCCAGTAATATCTCGTCTTCTTGCGTAGACCAATTCCCGCTTTTGCA